>SJYA01002443.1:3464833-3526178 GCA_006410615.1 Neotragus moschatus
AATTTCATGGCTGCAGTCACCATCTGCAGTGATTTTGGAGCCCCCCAAAATAAAAGTCTGACAGTTTCTACTATTTCCCCATCTATTTCCCATGAAGTGATGGGACCAGATACCATGATCTTTGTTTTCTGAATGTTGAACTTTAAGCCAACTTTTACACTCTCCTCTTTCACTTTCATCAAGAGGCTTTTTATATGTATACATATATCCCCTCCCTCTTGAGCCGCCTTCCCACACCCCAATCCATGAATGTAACTTTTAAGTATCAGGTTTTAAGCTTAAAATAGCTACTTGCAATAATGACCAGAACTTTTCCAGAAGGATGTCTTTAAGTTCTTGACAGCCATGACTAATTACTCAAATATATAATAAAATTTAAAATGAAATTTCAACATTAAAAAATGTATAAAAGTTAAAATAGTTAAAGAAATGTCTTATTTTCTTTTGTTAAAATTGTCAATTGAAATTTCTTGTGATTCCATTAGTGTATTTTGAATCCAATCAAACTGTTTCATGTCAAACATTTACAAATAATGACACATGGGATTTCCCTGGTGGTTCAGTGGGGGCTGGTTACAGGGGGCCCGGTTTGATCCTTGGTCAGAGAATTAGATCCCATGTTACAGGAACTAAAGATCCAGCCTGCCGCATCTACAGCCTGGCTCAGACAAATAAATAAATATTAAAAATAATGACACAGCTCTGTTTTAAAGCACATTCCTTCAGGGTTGATAGCCATCTAGTATGTACTAGTATTCACTGTTAATGGTTAGCTGGCATCTGTTCTGATTGGTAATGTCTGTGCCATCTCGGATGTTAAGTATTTTTCACGTTAATCTTGCCTATGTGTGTTTAGTCACTCAGTTGTGTTCAACTCTTTGTGACCCTATGGACTATAGCCCACCAGGCTCCTCTATCCATGGGATTTTCCAGCCAAGAATACTGAAGTGGGTTGCCATTCCCTTCCAGGGGATCTTCCTAACCCAGGGATCGAACTTGGGTTTCCTGTACTGCAGGCAGATTCTTTACTGTCTGAGCCACCAGCCCTTGCCTATAAGCATTGTTAAAGCAGCCACCCTGAAGTTAGCTTGGACACCAGCCCAAAATGGACAGAAATATCTGATACCATGTGAAGACAGATTTGGGTCAGCCCTCTCGAGCTTCTCTGGCCGGAGTCCTCCCACCAGTCTCCTTGCCCCTCTATCCCTGACCACCTTGGGTTGCAGCTCCTCCTACTTGGCCCCTGGAACTCACTTCCTCTAGCAGGGCCCTGGACCCTTGTCTGTAACGTGCAGCAATGTACTGTGCTGCTCTGGCCTCTGAAGTTGATGTCCAAGTGGTAACACATGGCAAGCAGCAAATACCACTGACCTTCTGCCTACTTGTGGTGATTGCTAGGCAGGATGTCACACTCTGCTTTGCTTGGATTATCCCAAGGGGAGCTCTCTCCATGGGTTGCGTGTATCCACAGGCTGTTCTAGCTGGCAGGCCCAAGAGCCATGGGATCTTTATGTTGTATTTCACCTGTAACCCAATTGCAATACACTCGTATGAAATGACCATGGTTGGGAAACTGCAGCAGAGGAAACAGAACAGACAATGATGACACTACCTGTTGTTTATCAATGCATGGTTTACAGTGCTTTCACAGTGGACCGCATTTATCCCTCATAAGAACATCCCCTAGAAATTATCTTCCCATTTTACAGAGTAGGAAATAGATTTAGAAGAGTAAGTTGCTCAGGTTGACTTATGTTAAGTCCACCTTTCCCTGACTGGGGTGCCTCAAGGATGTACACATTGGTGGGCTGGGTTAAATGATGAGTTACTGGAGTGACAGCTTTACTTGAAAGTTTTTGTGGAAAATTTTTTGTTTTCTTGTTTTTCGGCTGCCACTCTAGACTTGCAGGATCTCAGTTCCTGAATCAGGGACTGAACCCAGGCCCTGGGGTGAAAGCCCAGAATCCTAACTATGAGGCCAACAGAGAACTCCCTGGGGAAATTTTAACTGGTAAAAAATATAAAGTATTTGGGAATTCCCTGGTGGTCCAGTGTTTAGGACTCTGTGCTTTCACTGCTGAGGGTGTGAGTTCAATTCCTGGCTGGGGAACTGAGATCCTACAAGCTCTGTGGCCAAGAAAAATAAAATATTTTTATGCTAGAATAAACATGTGTTATCAAATGGAATGAAAACCTTGCACAAATTTGCAAGATCAAATGTGAAACACCAAAGAAATATTGTGCTTCATGGAGGGCTACTTTGAGCAAGGCCCCCAGACCTACAGGGGATGGGGATAAGTTTTATCTTCTGCTAGCGTTGGTAAAGAATCTACCTGCAATGCAGGAGGCCCCGGTTTGATTCCTGGGTCGGGAAGGTCCTCTGAAGAAGGGATAGGCTACCCACTCCAGTATTCTTGGGCTTCCCTTGTGGCTCAACTGGTAAAGAATCTGCCGGCAAGGGGGGAGACCTGGGTTAAATCCCTGGTTTGGGAAGATCCCCTGCAGAAGGGAAAGGCTATCTACTCCAGTACTCCAGTATTCTGGCCTAGAGAATTCCATGGACTGTACAGTCCATGGAGTCGTATAGAGTCAGAGACTACTGAGAGACCTTCACTTTCAGTGATGACTAAGGTTACACTACTAGTGGACCCAAGGTTTTTTTTAAACTAAGAGTTTGAATGCTGCACCTAAAGTTCCTGCATGCCACAGCTAAGACTAGGTACAGCCAAATAAACAAACAAACAAGAAATCCACCCCCCAAAACATCCAGGGAGTTAGCAAATGAGTGCCTGGACCCCAGGGCTGGGATCTGGTTTGTGAATTATCTGCCCCTAGGTTCCCACTCTTTGCAACTCCAAGGACTGTAGCCCGCCAGGCCTCTGCCCATGGAATTTTCCAGGCAAGAATATTGGAGTAGGTTGCCATTTCTTCTTCCAGGGGATCTTCTCCACCCAGGGATCAAACCTATGTCTCTTGCCTCTTCTGCAATGGCAGGCAGATTCTTTACCACTGCACTACATGGGAAACCTTAGGTGAAAGTGAAAGAAAGTAAAAGTGAAGTCGCTTAGTCATGTCCAACTCTGTGCAACCCCATGGACTGTAGCCTACCAGGCTCCTCCATCCATGGGATTCTCCAGGCAAGAGTACTGGAGTGGGTTGTTGCCATTTCCTTCTCCAGGGGATCTTCCCGATCCAGGGATCAAACCCAGGACTGCCACATTGTAGGCAGATGCTTTACCGTCTGAGCCACCAGGGAAATCCAGGTGAAAATGGTTATCTTAATATTGGAAGAGATTGTCATCAGAGAAGGAGCCATCAGAGAGCAGGTGAGCGAGCAGGGGCCCATCTATCAGAGAGACCCCTGCAGAAAGTTTAAAGGATAGGCGTGTTCAGCAGCAGGGAATGACGGAGAGGTTGGAGTCGTCGTCGCATAGTGCTTAGCAAATAATAGGCATGCAAATATTTGTTAGGAGAATGAAAGAAAAAAAAGATAAGAAAATGATACGTTCAGGACAAGCCATGTGAAAGAAATAGTAGTAGAATCTGGGCAAAAATGTGTTAAACTAAGAAGAATCTATACTGTGTAGCACAGGCTTCCTCAGTGGCTCAGCAGTAAAGACTCTGCCTGCAGTGCAGGAGACGCAGGAGATGTGAGTTTGATCCCTAGGTTGGGAATATCCTCTGGAGGAAATGGCAACTCATTCTAGTATTCTTGCCTGGAGAATCCCATGGGGTCGAAAAGAGTCAGACACGGCTAAAGCAACTGAGCACGCACACACTATATAGCAGGGGGAACTCTATTTAATACTCTGTAATGACCTATATTGGAGAAGGCAATGGCACCCCACTCCAGTACTCTTGCCTGGAAAATCCCATGGATGGAGGAGCCTGGTGGGCTGCAGTCCATGGGATCGCGAAGAGTTGGACACAACTGAGCGACTTCACTTTCACTTTTCACTTTCATGCATTGGAGAAGGAAATGGCAACCCACTCGTGTTCTTGCCTGGAGAATCCCAGGGACAGGGGAGCCTGGTGGGCTGCTGTCTATGGGGTCGCACAGAGTCGGACACGACTGAAGCGACTTAGCGGCAGGAGCAAATGACCTATATGGGAAAAGAATCTAAAAAAGTACATGTATATGTATATGTAGGGGCTTCCCTTAGGGCACCGTGGTAAAGAACCCACCTGCCAATGCAGGAGACAGAGGTTCAATCCCTGGATCAGGAAGATCCCCTGGAAAAGGAAACGGCTGGGTCCTCAGTATGGATTCTGCAGAGTCTTAACCACTGGACTGCCAGGGCATTCCCTAATGNCCATGGACTGTAGCCTACCAGGCTCCTCCATCCATGGGATTCTCCAGGCAAGAGTACTGGAGTGGGTTGTTGCCATTTCCTTCTCCAGGGGATCTTCCCGATCCAGGGATCAAACCCAGGACTGCCACATTGTAGGCAGATGCTTTACCGTCTGAGCCACCAGGGAAATCCAGGTGAAAATGGTTATCTTAATATTGGAAGAGATTGTCATCAGAGAAGGAGCCATCAGAGAGCAGGTGAGCGAGCAGGGGCCCATCTATCAGAGAGACCCCTGCAGAAAGTTTAAAGGATAGGCGTGTTCAGCAGCAGGGAATGACGGAGAGGTTGGAGTCGTCGTCGCATAGTGCTTAGCAAATAATAGGCATGCAAATATTTGTTAGGAGAATGAAAGAAAAAAAAGATAAGAAAATGATACGTTCAGGACAAGCCATGTGAAAGAAATAGTAGTAGAATCTGGGCAAAAATGTGTTAAACTAAGAGGAATCTATACNGCGTGTTCAGCAGCAGGGAATGACGGAGAGGTTGGAGTCGTCGTCGCATAGTGCTTAGCAAATAATAGGCATGCAAATATTTGTTAGGAGAATGAAAGAAAAAAAAGATAAGAAAATGATACGTTCAGGACAAGCCATGTGAAAGAAATAGTAGTAGAATCTGGGCAAAAATGTGTTAAACTAAGAGGAATCTATACTGTGTAGCACAGGCTTCCTCAGTGGCTCAGCAGTAAAGACTCTGCCTGCAGTGCAGGAGACGCAGGAGATGTGAGTTTGATCCCTAGGTTGGGAATATCCTCTGGAGGAAATGGCAACTCATTCTAGTATTCTTGCCTGGAGAATCCCATGGGGTCGAAAAGAGTCAGACACGGCTAAAGCAACTGAGCACGCACACACTATATAGCAGGGGGAACTCTATTTAATACTCTGTAATGACCTATATTGGAGAAGGCAATGGCACCCCACTCCAGTACTCTTGCCTGGAAAATCCCATGGATGGAGGAGCCTGGTGGGCTGCAGTCCATGGGATCGCGAAGAGTTGGACACAACTGAGCGACTTCACTTTCACTTTTCACTTTCATGCATTGGAGAAGGAAATGGCAACCTACTCGTGTTCTTGCCTGGAGAATCCCAGGGACAGGGGAGCCTGGTGGGCTGCTGTCTATGGGGTCGCACAGAGTCGGACACGACTGAAGCGACTTAGCGGCAGGAGCAAATGACCTATATGGGAAAAGAATCTAAAAAAGTACATGTATATGTATATGTAGGGGCTTCCCTTAGGGCACCGTGGTAAAGAACCCACCTGCCAATGCAGGAGACAGAGGTTCAATCCCTGGATCAGGAAGATCCCCTGGAAAAGGAAACGGCTGGGTCCTCAGTATGGATTCTGCAGAGTCTTAACCACGGGACTGCCAGGGCATTCCCTAATATGTGATTTTATTTAAAGGGGCCAGTCTAATGCAAACTCCAGTCTTTCCCATTTAATCTCAACTTCTAGAGATTAAAAATATAAAATACCATCCAATGGCTCCATAACTTCATTACAAATCTTTTTTTTTTTTTAACCAGTGGGCTCACCTCTCAGGGGCTTCCTAGGTGGTGCAATGGTAAAGAATCTGCTTGGCAAGGCAGAAAATACAGAGACTCAAGTTCAATCCCTCTGTCGGGAAGATCCCCTGGAGTAAGAAACGGCAATCCACTCCAGTATTCTCGCCTGGAAAATTCCATAGACAGAGGAGCCTGGCGGACATGACTGGGCACGCACTGGCCTCTAACTCCTTTTTAGAAAAGGTTATTTAAGAAAGACTTTCTGCTTCCTGAGACTCCCATCCAGACATTTCTTGGTACTTAAAAAAGCTCCAATTTCTCTCGCTTAGAGAAAGGTCTTTCCCCTTCATGTCTTTCAGGTTTTAAAAGTATTACTCTGGGAGAGGAAACTGCCAAGGGCCGGATTCTGGGGGACGCATACCCACTGGGGGCAGCGCACTGGACGTCAGCGGGGAACCGAGGGCCTAGTTCTATTTACCGAAAGAGCTAGAGGCCAAAGTTCAGAAAAGGGTGATGGGAAGCGAGGGGCTGGGTGCCTGGAGCTCCTCCCCTGCCCGTGATCCCCGGGCGCCCCTGCACTTTGAGCCCGAGGCGGCTGGGGCTCTGGCTGCTGCGGGGACCAGCGGGGCGGGCAAGCGGGCGGGATGCTGCGGCTGCTGGCGTCCACCTGCGCCAGGGGCCTGGGGGCTCGCGGGAGCTCGCGGAGGCTGGTTCCTGGGGGTCGAGCGCGTCCGATCGCGGGACTCTGCGACCCCAGCCGCCGCTTGAGCCGCCAGGCTTCCGACGCCCCCCGGAACCAACCCCCTAGTTCCGAGTTCGTGGCCCGATCGGTGGGCATCTGCTCCATGATGCGGCTGCCGGTGCAGGCCACTCCAGAGGGGCTGGACGCCGCCTTCGTCGGGGTACCGCTGGACATTGGGACCTCCAACCGGCCTGGGGCGAGGTAAGGCCAGCAGGATTCGGGGACACGTGTCGGGCAGCCTGGCGGCCACAAAACTCATGCATACAAAACTCATGGAGAGGCGCTTTCACTTACCCAGAGTGGAACTGGAAGTCAGAGTCTGGCCCCAGAGTATCCTTTGGGAGCAGGGAGGCAAGTCGGTTTGCCTAAAGTAATCCCAAGGGCTCAGCACGTGTGTCACCCATTGGTAAAGAAAGAGAGAGTAGGGACCGAGCCTTCTCCATTCCCTGGCTTAGCTGGGACGGTGGCAGTGGGTACTTCCGGTTTACAAAAGCAGGGGACATTAAATTGAGAACAGAACCTGGCTGCCCTTTCCTAAAACCTCTAGATATCACCTGACTCCAAAATTTGCTCAAAATAAGGCAGGTTTTTTTGGCTGCGCCAAGGTGTCATGCCGGATCTTATTTCCCCGCCCGGGGATGGAACGGGCGTCCGCTGCAGTGAAAGCACAGAGTCTTAACCACTGGCCCGCCAGTGAAGGCTGCCAAATAAGGCAGTTTTCTTACGAACAAGTTGTTTTTATTTAGTAGCTGAAGTCCTGTCAGACTCTTTTGCTACCCTAAGGACTATAGCCCGTCAGGCTCCGCTGTCCGTGGGATTCTCCAGGCAAGAATACTGGAGTGGATTGCCATTCCCTTCTCAAGGGGATCTTCCCATTCCAGCGATCCAACCCGAGTCTCCTGCTTTGGCAGGTGGATTCTTTACCATCTGAAGCCAGTCTTACCGAAAGCCCTAAGATTAAGCTAGAGGCAGTAAAACCGATTTTCCCAATTGTTGATCATGAGCTATTTCTGACTCAGCTCAGCAATATTCCAGCTGACTACTGATCTGAGTTATTAGTGCCACCTTTTATTAAATGCCTGCTACTGCTGCTAAGTCGCTTCAGTCGTGTCCAACTCTGTGCGACCCCATAGACGGCAGCCCACCAGGTTCTCCCGTCCCTGGGATTCTCCAGGCAAGAACACTGGAGTGGGTACTGAGTGCAATTTACTTATACCAGCAGAGTAAGGTAAATGTAAGTACTTTACAGATTAGGAAACTGAAGCTCAGAGAGATTAAGAAATTTAATGCCATTAAAGTAAACTGGTGGCATTAATCTAATGTCATTTAGTAAATTGGTGATGAGTGGGCTTCTAAGTCTGTGCCTTTAATCTCGTCACTATATAGGTCATATCAGTGGTTCCCAGGGACTTCCCTAGTGACTCAGATGGTAAGGCGTCTTCCTGCAGTGTGGGAGACTCCGGTTCGATCCCTGGGTCAGGAAGATGCCCTGGAGAAGGAAATGGCAACCTACTCCAGTATTCTTGCCTGGACAATCCCATGGACAGAGGAGCCTGGTGAGCTACTAGTCCATGGGGTCACAAAGAGTCAGACATGACTGAGCTTTAAACTTTTGAGTGGTTCTCTGCGGGAGGATCGGTGTGTGTCTCTCCCCCCAGCGGCCACATTTGGCAGAGCCTGTAGGCATTTTTGGTTATGGCAACATGTGGGAAGAGGTGCTACTGGCATCTAGTGGGCAAGGACCAGGGTTGCTGCAATGTATGGGATGAACCCCAACCTTGCAACAAGATTCATTCAGCCCCAGCACAGAGCCTGGGAAGCTCTGGCCCGGGGAGAGCCTCTAAACCTTTAGGGATGACTCATAGAGTGATTCTTCCTTTTCCAGATTTGGACCCCGACGGATCCGAGAAGAATCAGTAATGCTTAGGACCGCCAATCCTAGCACAGGAGCTGTTCCCTTCCGGTTCCTCAAGGTTGCAGACCTGGGCGATGTGAATGTCAACCTTTACAACCTTCAGGACAGCTGCCGCCTGATTCGAGCAGACTATCAGAAAATCGTAGCAGCTGGCTGTGTTCCTCTGACCTTGGGTAATGGCAGCTGCAAGGCCAGTGTAGTTCTCTGAGCTTAGGGTTTATTCATCGTGAACTGTTGAGTACAGTTACTTCTCCAGGGCAAACCATTGTGAATATGGGGACAGAAGGAAAGGGAACATTTTTAGTTCATTTATTTTAGCCCCTGGGGAGAGGATATTTACATTTTTGGGACTAGTATGATGACAGAGATGGGCCAGGGGGAAGCAAGTGAGGCATTTACCTTAGTGCAAAATTTAGGGGGTTCCTAAAAAGCTAACAATATGCACAACTGATTTTCTCTTTTTGCCTCATGCTCCAGTATGGCTCAGAATAGCACAATTACTGATCCTATCTTTTAATTTTTATTTATTTATTTATTTTTTGGTAGCTTGTATCTCCATCAGGAAAACATAGCACTATCAAGTGACTATTATATCCAATGGAGAATTCAGCCTTTGGTCACAGTGTTAAGGGCTTCAGAATTTGGTCCCATCAGCCCTCTTTGAAGTGACCTACAAAAATTATTTTCTCTAATGTGTACATACCTTTCAAAAAGTTCTGCTCAATCCACAGCTGTGGTGCCTTCACAAGTAGTTAATTAAGGCTAATAAAATGTTCCCAACAGGCTGAATGCTAACAAAGTAGCAGGAAGAAAAACCTAGTTGGGATTTGTTTTACGGTCATGATCCTATCTTTTTAAAAATTTTATCATGGATTCTTTTTCTTGCACTGATTTTGATTTTTAAAAATATTACATTAAAATAGTATTTATCTTAATGATTGACTAGCTCTCTCTCTCTGTTTTTTTTTTTTTTTTTTTATGGTCTTGCAGCTTGCAGGATCTTAGTTCCCCAACCTGGTATTGAATCTGGTCCCCTGCAAGTGTGGAGTCCTAACCACTGGACCACCAGGAAATTCCCCAGTTACAGTTTTTTGGGTGTTTTTTTTTTTTAGTGTTCCTTCAATTTTGCATCCTTCAATTTTGGCAAGTGCCTCTACCCACCTCACCTTGTCCCAACCCTTGATCTTGTGCCTGAGGAAAGCTGCTAGCAGGGGCTTAGTTGTGACTTTTTAACTATTTCAAGGATGTTGTTTTAATGACTTAATTTGCGAGAACTGCAAGGGGGCCTTTTTTTCTCTCATTAGCGTCTATGTTAATCTATAGGGCAACTTTCTTCTGATCCTCCCCCTCCATCCCGCCGCACTGTCACTGTAGAGTTTCTCCTTCAGTTCACAAATAGTCAAAATTGTACCTTTTTCTAAATATCCAGTTGGGATTAAAAAATAATTTTATTTCTTTTTTGGCTGTGCTGAGTCTTCGTTGCTGTATGGGCTTTTCTGTAATAGCAGCGAGCAGGGGCTACCCTTAGTTGTGCTGCACAGGCTTTTCACTGCAGTGGCTTCTCTTGTCACTTCTCTTGTTTCGGAGCACGGGCTCTAGGGAGCATGTGCTTCAGTAGTTGCAGCATGTGGGCTCAGTAGTTGTGAGTCCTGGGCTCTGGAGCATAGACTCAATAGTTGTGGTACACGGGCTTTGTTGTTCCATGGCATATGGGATCTTCCCAGACCAGGGATTGAACCAGTGTCTCCTGTATTGGCAGTCAGATTCTTTACTACTGAGCCAACAGGGAAGCCCTATTTATTTTATTGGTGCACCATTTGGCATGTGGATCTTAGTTCCCCAACCAGGGATCAAACCTGTATCCCTTGCAGTAGAAGCTCGGAGTTTTAACCACTGGACCACCAGGAAGGTCCCTCCAAATTTATTTTTGTCAAATAAGAGGGCTTAGCCTGCAAAGCCAGAGAAGGCAATGGCATCCCACTCCAGTGCTCTTGCCTGGAAAATCCCATGGATGGAGGAGCCTGGTGGGCTGCAGTCCATGGGATCACGAAGAGTCGGACACAACTGAGCGACTTCACTTTCACTTTTAACTTTCATGCATTGGAGAAGGAAATGGCAACCCATTCCAGTGTTCTTGTCTGGAGAATTCCAGGGACGGGGAGCCTAGTAGGCTGCCGTCTATGGGGTCGCACAGAGTCGGACACGACTGAAGCGACTTAGCAGCAGCAGCAGCAGCAGCAGCAGCAGCAGCCTGCAAAGCACAGTGGTAAGGAGTGGAGTTTCTGGATGTCATGGTTTGAAATCTCAGCTCTACCTTTCACTAACTATTCATGCTTCATTCCCTTATCTGTAAAATGGGAATAGTAACACCACCACCTACCTTCTTATATTGTGTCAGAAGCATATAACTAAGGTGCATATAACTAAGGTGCATATAAAATGCCCAGATTTGTGATTGGCATGTTTTAAACTTCAATTATAATAGCTTTTGTTATTATTAATAATTATCAATGATAATACTTTTATAGGCCTGTGCCATCTAGTATGGTAGCCCCTAGCCATAGATGGCTGTTTGAATTGCAGTAAAATAAACATTCATTTCCTCAATTGCATGAGCCACATTTCCATAGCCAATGGCTAGGGTCCACTATGTTGGTCAATGCAGATACAGAGCATATGTGTCACTGCAGAAAGCTTACCTGGGCAGAGCTGGTTCTGACAATTTTCCCCATAAGCCTTAATTTTGTTTAGTCACTCAGTTGTGTCCGAATCTTGCAACCCCATGGACTGCTGCTTATTCAAATTCATGTCCATTGAGTCAGTGATGCCATCCAACCGTCTTGTCCTCTGTTATCCCCTTCTCCTTCTTCCTTCTATCTTTCCAGCATCAGGGTCTTTTTCAATGAGTCAGCTCCTCACATCAAATGGCTGAAGTACTGAAGCTTCAGCTTCAGTATCAGTCCTTCCAACGAATATTCAGGGTTGATTTCCTTTAGGATTGATTGGTTTGATCTCCTTGGTGTCCAAGGGACTCTCGAGAGTCTTCTCTAGCACCACAGTTTAAAAGCATATATTCTTTGGCACTCAGCCTTCTTTATGGTCCAACTNTCAGCTCCTCACATCAAATGGCTGAAGTACTGAAGCTTCAGCTTCAGTATCAGTCCTTCCAACGAATATTCAGGGTTGATTTCCTTTAGGATTGATTGGTTTGATCTCCTTGGTGTCCAAGGGACTCTCGAGAGTCTTCTCTAGCACCACAGTTTAAAAGCATATATTCTTTGGCACTCAGCCTTCTTTATGGTCCAACTCTCATATCCACACATGACTACTGGAAAAAGCATAGCTTTGACTATCAGTTCAGTTCAGTTCAGTCGCTCAGTTGTGTCCGACTCTTTGTGACCCCATGAATCGCAGCATGCCAGGCCTCCCTGTCCATCACCAACTCCCAGAGTTCACTCAGACTCACAGCCATCGAGTCAGTGATGCCATCCAGCTATCTCATCCTTGGTTGTCCCTTTCTCCTCCTGCCCCCAATCCCTCCCAGCATCAGAATCTTTTCCAATGAGTCAACTCTTCGCATGAGGTGGCCAAAGTACTGGAGCTTCAGCTTTAGCATCATTCCTTCCAAAGAAATCCCAGGCCCTATCTCCTTCAGAATGGACTGGTTGGATNGGAGATCATACAATCACCTACCCTATATTGCAAGCGATAGCAGAAAAGTAAGTCCCCAAAGGCGGAGCCCAAGTGAGGTTTCCAAATTCAGGAACTGGAGAATGAGTTGCTTGCTGCTAGAGGGCGTCAGGTGACTTCTGCTGGCTCAGGTTACTGGGAGTGATAGGAAATTCCCCACTGAGTTGCTTCTATGGATCAAAATTAATGTTGAGCTCCAGGTGTGTCTGTCAGTCACCAGCTGGGAGCCAAGACAATTTATTATTCACGCCTTGGCCACCCTCGCTTGCCCTAGATCTGCTCTGTTATGCAGGCTCAGCATTTGCCTCTGTTTTGGGAAGATAAGCCTTTACTGAAATACACAACCCCAGTTAGCTTTAGTTTCTGTTTTGCTTCAAAGGCCAAATACAAATACTGACAAGCACTGTGGTGTTTCTTGCTGAGGGGAGGCCCTGTTTTTTCCTGAAAGGCCCCCTTTCCCAGAAGTTGAGGAGATGGATTTTTCCAGTAGTGAAAGTCTTCCAGGCGTTGGCTAATTTTGGTTGCTTTGAGAAAGAGACAGATGGGCGGCGGTGTTGCTGCTCCAGAATTGAGGAGAGATGTGTGGGTAGCCTTCTGGCTGGGGCTGGGTGGGCCCAAGTCTTTTCTTGAAGTTCTGTTAGCCTGGCAGAGATTTGGATAGTCTGTTTATTTTGGGTGCCTGGAAGGGTTGATGGAAATTATAGAGAGATGGGGGGAAGCTGCTTCTTGGTACTGCAGTTGAAGAAAGGGTGGCGTTGATTTGCTGAGCCTTCACACGAGCTCACCTGAACCACCACCCTATCTTCTCATCCAGCAGCACTCTCTGTCTTTAAGTAAAGAAAATTCTGGGTGAGAGGTGGAGAGGGTCAGCTAAAGCACAGGACTATTTTCTGCCTGATTCCTCTGAGCTTATTTTTCTTCTGAGATGCTCAGGGATTTGAAGTCAGAAGTCAGTTGCAAGGCTGGTAATTGATAGCAGATTTCCCTCCCTCTATGGCTGTGAGTTGTCACTAGGTTTTGGTGGCCTGGAGAGTTGCTGTGTTCGGGCCCCACTGGGAGGCCTGACCTCTGAGCTGCCCTGTTGTCAACAGGCATGGCCCTGTGGGGCTGGTGCATGTGGACGCTCACATGGACACGGCCGACAAGGCCCTAGGGGAGAAGCTCTATCACGGGACCCCCTTCCGCCGGTGCGTGGATGAGGGACTCCTGGACTGCAAGCGTGTGGTGCAGATCGGCATCCGGGGCTCTTCCACGACCTTGGATACCTACAGATACAGCCGGAGCCAGGTGACAGACTGAAAGCCCCTCCTGCTGTCCCCAGCCCCTCACACTGCCTTCCTCTCCATCAGCCACTCAGTGGCAACTGTGGATTCAATGGGGTTTTGCTGATTAAGTTCACAAAGTGGGGATGGAAGCTGAGTTTGCATCATGTGGAGCAGAGAGGAGCAAGGGTGCTGGCTGATGAGGCAGATGAGGCTGAATTGCTGGGGAAGGGAGACAAGCAGAAACAAACCAAGCCCTTAGATGTTGCTGGCTTGGAAAAGAACCAAGGAGGTCCAGACACAAGTCAATGGGTCTGATATGGGGATGACAGTTCCCTCCTCATGGAGACTGAGGATCAAATGTGAGGTGCGTGTAAGCTGAGAATACAGTGGGCCCATAGACAATGCCTCGTAAATACTCCAGGACCAAGTGTCAACCTTCTGCTCCAATTTCTACCTTTCCAGGGCTTCCGGGTGGTCCTGGCTGAAGACTGCTGGCTGAAGTCACTGGTTCCTCTGATGGGGGAAGTGAGGCAGCAGATGGGAGGGAGACCCATTTATATCAGCTTTGATATTGATGGCTTGGACCCTGCTTACGCGCCAGGCACAGGGACACCTGAAATTGCCGGTCTTACTCCTAGTCAGGTAAGGAACTCCACCAGTGACACATCTTTGGGGTGAGGACACTGAGTCTCCCACTTTCCTGGGACTTGAATTGAGTCTTCAGGAATCAGATGGGATTTTAAAATCAGAACATTTGGGCCTTTATTGTTCTCAGGGCTGATCACAGGTTTGGATTTTCCCTTACTGATGAGCAATTGATGTTGGCAAGGGCCCTCCTTTCTTTTCTTGGATGTAACCACAGTCGGTTATTTGGTCTTTCTGCCTCTGGTCCACCTGTCTATGGGGACAGTATTATAGTACCCCATGTTAAGACACCAAACTTTATTTTTGGGGGGGTTCAATTAAAAAAAATATGCATAGTGGGATGAACCACCTCCCAAGGCAGTTCAAGAATTTTGGAAATCCTCAAATAAAGCTCTCATAGGTGTGCTCAGCATACACACAGGGAGGCAGAACTGGGGTGTGGTTGTAACCGGAAGGAGAGCTCCAGCGGGTGGACCTTTGCTCTGGTCACTCTTCTTGGAACTGAGGATAGTGCCTGACATATAAGTAGGAGGTACTCACAGATATTGGAGTAAATGAATGAAGACTGCTTGAACTGAACTGATTATCTTCTCTCCTCTCAGAAAGGAGGATGATCATATCTGCCTCGCTCAAAGCCTTTCCTGGTTCCCGCTAGTTTTCTAGAACACACTTCTTTCCTCTGCTTTGCATCCTTTCAGCTTTTTACCTGCAAAATGGAGGCAAAATGATGCTCTTCCACCACCCCCCTCACTTATCCTGTCTTCTAACTACAGTGCTTCTTCCATCATGGCGCCTCTGCACAGGTCTCTCCCTCTGCCTGAGCCACCCTCCCCCTGCTCCTCTGCTCAGTCAGTTCTTTGAGCTAAGTGCTGCCACCTTAGAGGGGCCTTTCCCCACCTCTGAGGTTGTCTTCTATGAAACTGTCCCTGGTGCCAAAAATGGGGACTGCTGCCTGGATGCATGGCACTGAAGCGATTGGTTAGCTGGTTTCTATCATCCCTCGGGGTGCCTGGTGGTGAGTGAATGTTTATTGAGGGAGAACGACAGTTTCAAGTTGAAGGAGGGGGGTCTGGGTTGGGAGAAATTCACGGAGGCCTCTACTGGTGGCTTTCCATGGTCAGTAGTTACCATTGTGGACAACTCAAACTTGATCTTGGACAGGCTCTGGAGATCATCCGGGGTTGTCAAGGCCTGAATGTGGTGGGTTGTGACCTCGTGGAAGTTTCACCACCCTACGATCCTTCTGGTGAGTAAGAGAGATAAGTGTGATCTGTAGGCAGCTGCTAGTTTAAACTGTCTTCCTCTAATTAGTAAGTAGATGGATGGGTCCTTTTAGACAACTCGGGAACCTGCTGAGTACGTCCTACGGTGAAGAAAATAAACCTATTAACACACACTGTACAGATGTGAGCTAATGAACCCTAACAGAACCCCTGGGAGGCGGCTAAGGCTTATTAGCTGGCCCCACCCATCAGCAGAAGAGAAGCCAGCCTGCAGTTCAGTGATAGGGTGGCACAGTGCCATTCACCTTTGATATTTCACTGAAAAGTGAATTCTCAAGGCACAAATCATATTTACAAATATTAATAAACTGGGAGAGTCAGCTGGTTTAGGAGAGAGATTCAAGCAGATGCCATCCCAATAATTTTAATGTAGCAGTTTACAGACTTGGGCCTATTAGATTCAGAGGATAGATAATAAATACAATACACACCATGATGATAGGTTTTCCTTTGGGGAAATCTGTTCTCAGGGTAAACAGAGCCTTCTGAATTTTAAAATACTATTTCTGAATGGTGCTGGATGGAGAGAATGCCAGGGAAAGCATGTCCACGGGGTGGTCAGGTAGCACAGGCAGGACGCTGACCTAAGGCAGTGGTCTGCATGCTGCTCATGCCTGGGTTTCACCTCTTTGTAGGTAACACAGCCCTGGTGGCAGCTAACCTGCTGTTTGAGATGCTGTGTGTTCTCCCCAAAGTGACAGTCGCCTGAACCTTGTCCTGAGGTTCTTCAAGATGAAACAACAGCTTGCACAGATGCTAATTCTGCAGAAGCACTTGTGTGCAAGCAAAATCTGAGAACTGAAGAGCTGATGCCAATAAAACATTCTGCTAAAAACGTCATTGGTGGCTGTACCATCAGGGCATTCAGTGAAACTCGAATCCAAACAGCCAATATTCCTCAGGAGTTTGAATTAACTTAAAAAAAAGATGCACTTGTGCTGTTTTCTCCTTTGAAGAATGGTGATGGAGGATAAAGGGGAAAGGGATGGAGAATGCAGTTTATCTACAATTTGAAGGGATGGAATGAAAAAATCCTATGGAATTATACTGTAGAAACATTCCAGACTTCTATAGGATCTTCCTTTCAAATATAGCCCCTACTCTGAGGAGCCTAGGACTGCATCTTGGTTTTAGGGCTTCTGTGGACATTAAACAAAGGGTGAAAGGAAAAGAACGTGCAGATCCTAATAAAGAGACTTCCCACTCAGAACCCCAGGAAGATGCAGGAATGTCTTCTAAACCAGGTAACATGAGCAGGCCTCCGAAGGGCTGTTTATTCACTTCCTTAGCTTACTCCCTCTAAGCCTGTGTTACATTCTCTTCTCTTCAAGCTGACCCACCCTCTAGGACAGCAGTACCCAAAATCTGCAGTGAAGGCGTGATGATCTTAAGTATGTATTGAGTAACATGCAGATTCGATTCTGTTGATCATGTGAACACTGTCAAATCATCATCTCATGACATAAGAGCTACCCGTAATCTTCACACATTAAAATAGTTTATTTCTGTTTCCAGTCTGTAAGATTCTTAAAACAAAAATAACATCAGCTTCAGTGCCTGTTTCACAATATAAAACAAAAACAACATAAAAAAGACACCATTTGCCGAATAAGTTATTTGTTCCTAAGAATATCAAAAGTGCAAAATATTCACCTTCTTTTCAGGTCTGTCTTGAAAGTATAATCATCTTCCTTGACACACTGAACAGAGAGACTCAGCAGCTGCCAGGCTGTGTTTCTTTTCCGGGGACAAGGTCAGGTATTTGGATGTGAGCAGCGTTTCATTTGTCAAGTTGTTCTGTATCAGCATTTCAGTAATTTCACTTAGGAAAAAATGTTTGAGTGCTTGTTCCTAATCCTTTGCCCCACATAACACAAACCACTTAAAACACAGTCAGACCCCACTTCTTTTTATATCAGGAAAAATGTATGTACTGAATGAGGAGGAAATCAACCCATTATTTCAAAACCACAGTCTAATTTTCATGATTAGTCAGGGATGGCAGCAAGATTGTGGTGCCTCATGGGAGTTAAGGCAGGCTTGCTTACTGACACGTTGCTTGGTTGGAGCTGATGAACTTTACATTAGACAGACTGTGCCACCGACACCTGGGCCTAATGAAAAAATATTTTTTAAATGGGTGCCATGTGTCTACAAAGGCTTGTTTTAGGTCAGTGACTGTCGCATCTGTTAAACATGAGACATAAACTGTATCAACCAGAAAAACCTACCTCTGAAAACATCAGTGTTGTCAGTTCCAAGATACCCAAAGACCAAGAAGTTAATTTAAAGCCAAAATTGGGTCTGTTTCATTTACATATGTGACAAAGAGAAACAGTAACATTGGCTGAGCAAGATGGTGGCTCATACATTTGACACGGAAGTAAACAAATTCATGGAAAAAACATTCAGGAGGAAAGGCTTAGGTAGTCAAGAGTCAAGGTCAGTTTAAAATAAAATCTTCTCAGTGTCCTCTTGGGGGACATTATCTACCAGTCCCCAAACAGATCTCTAGATGATTTTTTTTGGACTGAAATATTTCCTAGGAATGTTTTCATCATTATTGCTTTCTTTTTTTTGTGTGCAAATGAAAGGTGCAGCAGTCTGAATGTGCTTTTTAATAAAGATTTTTTAAAATAAACAGATCTGGGGTGTTTTGGTTTTCAGAAATTAAGGTCAGGAATCCCATTAGTAGCAGAAACTAAAAAAAGAAAAACTTACCATTGAACCAAACCACTCCTCATATAAGCAACTTGGCCAGAGGAGATACAGAAAATAATTTTGCATCACAGAGCCAAAAATGAATTCCTTGATCAGTCCCACCTGGGCCAGGTGCCATGCGATAGGGCAATCAAAATAAACACCCATTTTGAGAAGATCATGTGGAAAAAATAAAGCCTGGCAGTGATTTCATTTTTTTTTTTTAATAAATAAAGTTATAGATTCCATGAAAACTACAAGAATTTCTGGACTCAATTTATTACTTACTGTCACTCAATCCAAATGGCTTAGTTTAAAGCAATTATGATTAAAGAAAATAGCAGTTATTAATCTATTTTGTCCCACCACTGATTTTGAGCCTTCACTTTACAAAAGGACAATTTGCTTTGACATTTGAACTCTTTGAGGTTGTCCAAACTCCAGGCAGTTTGCTCTAAAAAGAAAAGGAAAGCTAACTGGCTGGTAGAATCCCGCCTGGAGTCCATGGTTCACCGGAGCCCAGCAAGCTGGGGTGCTGACAACAGGTCTGATCCTGTTACTGGTGAAGCAGTTGTTGAGAGTGAAAAGAATTAAGACGAGACATTGAAATATAGGCCAGAAGCTCAAAGTGAGCAAAACAGGAGTCTAGAACGTCTCTTGGCTCACTTGTCATGAAAGAGGACTTGAAGATACAGGACTGTTGGGGTAACAGGGTTCAAATACAACTGCTGAGAAACTTTAAGTTCCTTGATACAAAGATGTGTCTGGTATTTTACCAAGGAGACACCACTGGAGTGAAGAGGTTCCTTGAACCTGACTCACACCGGGAGTAACGTGTCTTCAGTTGAACATCTACTGGCTTATGGCAGCTTATCTCTACATTCTGAGAACACGATTACAAATTATGGCTCCTAATACCCATACCCTAGAACTGACAGAGGCAGAAAGGCATCTGAAAACATACAGGTAAATGGCTCAAGGTCACTACAGTACTTCTTGCTGTGCGGATCCCTCCAAGGACACTTTAGTCCTTGGGAGGCAGCCGATGGGGTGCTCAGAGAGGTGCTGCCTCAGGCCCTGCCAAGCCTGCCCCTCTCTCGTCTTGGGAAGAAAACTGAACTGAAAGGCAGAGCCCCCACTCATCCTTAACCTTTAAAACTGTGGCTGACCAGCCGTTGTAGGGGGATGCCCCCCAAATATAGTTTTAGCTATTCACTACCAGAGAAATCATTAATGTAGGATTGCTTGGAACTAGGCCTCTTTCGAGATGCAGACGCAGGGCCCAGAAGCTGAGGTGGGTTGTGCCAATGGAAGAGCAAGCACTGGGGCAGAAGCATAGCCCAGGCCGGATGGGGGAGGCAGGTGACCGCCCAGCACACCTGGCTTGAGAGGCCCCCCCAACACCTCCACTGCAGGGCCCAGCACAGAGATACAGAGATGGGACAGGGGAGGGTGGGGCGAGCACTGGCAGAAATGACAAAGGAAGAGGGAAGGAGGAGTCTATTTAAATAGTGTGGCGTTCAAACGGGGAAAAAAAGACCCAAAGGAAAATATTCTGATCCGGGGAAGTCAACGTGTGGTGTTTTTCACTCCTAGGATAGGACAGGACAAAGGAAAGATTCTTCTAGCCATTGTTCTGGAAGAATAATCTAAAATCTATACTCTGTCCATTGTGATGGTTTGAGTCCTGAAAAATACCTGTTCACAGGGGCCTGTTAAAAAGTCTGAAGAGTTCGAGTCTCTTTTTTGAAGCCCTGTCAGTCTAGGTCAGGCCATGACGGGATATAAAACCTCTGTAAGGAGCCTTCCAGCAGCCGTTCCATCCACAAGGACAGCTTGCTCAATTTTCCTTTGATGGGCCTGGGTCCGAGGCCAGAGGAAGACTTCCCTCGACACTCACCCAGATGGAGGGAGGAGTCAAAGTCACTGCACGGCCCCATGGCTTCCTCCTCTTCCACTGCTTTTTGGGGCTTGAAGAGGCAGAAGTATTTCTTGTGGCCGTTCAGAGCCAGCACATAGCCCGTGTAGTCACGCTCCATGAAATGTTTGTCGTACTGGTTTGGGATTGGGGCCGCATCTTGAGCAAATTCTAGTAAGTATTCGAGCCATTCTCTGTGTTTATCTAGACTCAGGAAGGAAAAGTGTAGGCAGCTGCTCCTGGAGGAAGGACAGAATGAGGATTTAGGGTACTTCTGGGCACATTTAATCACAGGGAACTTAAGAAATCTCAGTCAGATTTCAAATAAGAAAAGGCTTTGTGTTGGGTAGGGTCTGGAGAAATGAAGGAGTTCTGCGGGGCCTGGAGGGTTTCTACAAGGTGGCAGCAGCCTCTCACCCATTTCCAGTTCCCTGCTGGGTGTCAGTCCCTGCTGGGTGTCACTCTCAGTGTCAGGCTTCAGGAAAACACAGAAGCCAGAGAACAGTTTCCTGAAACGGCTCAGGGGAGCCTGAGTTCAAGCTCTTCTGTCCAGAACTGACAGTCAAGGGGAAGAAAGGTCCCTGATGGCTTGGATGGATCCTGGGGCTGGACAGGTAACCAACACCATGCTGCCTGGATAAAGCCTGTCCAGCCACCCCCTCCCTGCCCCCGGCTCACCCAAGTGTTCCTGCTTGTCCCTCTTCCTTCCACACATTCCGTCCTGGCCCCTCTCCGGTGCACGAGGAACTCACCCAGTGAATGAGTAGACCTCCAGAGCAAATTTCTGCAGCAGGCTGGTCTTGGTGGAATTGGACAGGATGAGAACCACATTCATGTGGCCTGGCCTCAGGCGTACCAAGTTACTGGTGTATGTTACATCTGTGAGTTCTGTTACCTCCACAAAGCCTTTTTTAGGAATCTTGCTGTGGAGAAATATTGAGAAATTAAGATCTTAGAGGACAGGGGAATGCCATTATTTTTAAAAGGAATAAGTGGAAGAAATTGCTATGTTCTAGCCAGACTAGGTACATTATTAACTATCCTTAAGCCTATATATAGGGACAGGGCGGGACTGACCCCGATCTGGCTATCCCAGCCTACAAATAGCCTTGCAGGTATTACCACACAGTTGGTGTAGGAGTGGCTTTAGGACAGGATGAAGGCTGTCAACACTATTTATCTTTGCTCCTGGCTCACCTAGCATCTGCCTGACATGCTTCTTTGCTTCCTGCCTTCATTATTAAACCTGAGATTGAGAAACTGAGGATACCTAGGAGAAGATAACTAGACGTGTGTCTAGATACCTCTATGGTCTTAGTCAATGCTCATCAGCAGTGTGTGTGTGCTCAGTCACGTTCACCTCTTTGTGACCCTAAGGACTGTAGCCCGCCAGGCTCCTCTGTCCATGAGATTTCCCAGGCAAGCATACTGGAGTGGGCTGCCATTTCCCCCTCCAGAGTATCTTCCTGACCCAGGGATCAAGTCTGAGTCTCCTGCACTGGCAGGTGGATTCTTTACCACTGAGCCACCTAGGAAGCTGTCATTAGCAGTGATTCTTCCCTAAATCCACATCGCACACAAGGAGCGGAGCCAGAGTTCTTAGCTGTGCTAGACACTCGGATCCTGCTTTATCAGCCTCTGCGGTCTGTGGGGCTGCGGCTGAGGAGGAGGGGCTGGCATCTGGTGAGAACAANCACCTAGGAAGCTGTCATTAGCAGTGATTCTTCCCTAAATCCACATCGCACACAAGGAGCGGAGCCAGAGTTCTTAGCTGTGCTAGACACTCGGATCCTGCTTTATCAGCCTCTGCGGTCTGTGGGGCTGCGGCTGAGGAGGAGGGGCTGGCATCTGGTGAGAACAACCTGCTGGGCTCCTTGGTGAAGCTTGGCTCCGTCTTCCCTGTCTTCTCATGGGCTTCCTCTTTATCTGGAGGGCTGGACTCTCGCTCCTCGTTTGAGTCACTGAAGAAAAAGAGATTTTACAGAAAAACAGCCGAGGAAGCATAGGCCTCACCATTCAGATGCGGCACTGAGGAGCACGGGGGGTCTTACCTGAAAGCTTGAACGATGACAGTGCCAAAGAGAATGAAGAGGGCAGAGAAAACCAGGGACAGAAGGGGCATCATTTCCCGCCTGAAATGAAGTTCACAAGCTCTGGTCAGTGCTACGTGGGCTGCTGTGACGTGTCAGTTAATGGTTTCAGGTTTCTTCTCTCTGGCTCAAAAAACCACTACATAACCCCAAACCAAAAAGCTTCCACATCAATAAACATTTTCTAATTTCATACAAATAGAGGATTTTTTTGCGGTAGTGGTGAAAGTAGAGATTATTTTCCTCAGTGTTCTAATTCACAGATCACCTGTTTAAAAAGTTTGACTTTGTGCCTCAGGCTGTGCTGAATGGATTCTGCAGATGGAAACGACAAGAGGGGTAACAAAGGATTTAAGCTGTGAACATGGAGGAACACTCTGACATCAAGGGTAATATGAGTTGACTAGAAAGTCTGTGGGATGACTTCCTTTTTGGTCAGACTAATTCAGATGTGGCCCAGAGGGATACAGACTTCTCTAAGAGCTCCTCTAGGTGTTCTGAAATTTTATTCACCTGCAGACACCCATCAAAGGCCTGCTGTTTTTCAGGAGTTGGGCTGGTGGCCAGAAAGCACAGACGTGAGTGGGATGTGGTCTGTCCTCAGGAGCTCGTGGTCTCATTGGGGAGAGGGTGGTGGGAGTGCCCTTGCCCTCTCTGATTAATTCACTGGTCCGTTGGTGTCTCNCCTGCAGACACCCATCAAAGGCCTGCTGTTTTTCAGGAGTTGG
This sequence comes from Neotragus moschatus, assembly GCA_006410615.1. Lineage (NCBI taxonomy): Eukaryota > Metazoa > Chordata > Mammalia > Artiodactyla > Bovidae > Neotragus > Neotragus moschatus. The sequence goes on from SJYA01002443.1 coordinate 3,487,661, forward strand.
GCTGGTGGCCAGAAAGCACAGACGTGAGTGGGATGTGGTCTGTCCTCAGGAGCTCGTGGTCTCATTGGGGAGAGGGTGGTGGGAGTGCCCTTGCCCTCTCTGATTAATTCACTGGTCCGTTGGTGTCTCAATTCACTGGACTACATGTGCGTCAGCCCTGTCCTGGGCACCAAGGTGTTCTGGTGAGGAGTGTGGTCCCAGGCTCTGCTATCTGGAAGGGAAGTGGGGGTGATCCTTTCTTTCCTAACCTATGGGAAAGGGTCAAACCAGCAAATATTACAAAAGGGAAGTTACTGAAAGACAGAGAAAGGGGAATATTCATTGAAAATATGGAAATACTCTTCCACCTGTTGAGATGGAGTCTACACTGAAATCAAAGAGGAGTGGACCTTTTTTCAAGGGAAAAACAGCAGTCCTGGTAAGTAATAGCAAGAGAAGAAATTCAATCTGGCAATATTCCTACCAGTTGTTGTGAAATACGCTGTCCCAGGAATCTGAGATATAGTCAAAAGCAGAGTAGAGCCACCGAAGAAGAAAAATCTGTGGAAGGAGAAAAGGGGTCAGGACCGGACCCTGACCCTGGAGGGAGAAGCCCCCATCCCCGACAGGGAACTGCAGCTCTGGGAGCTCGGGAGCCCTCCCCAGCGCCCACTCGCCTGGGCCGCGTGCTTACAGGGGCAAGTTCATCAGTCAAGTCGGGGAGCACAGCTTCCGACGACAGAAGAGCTGGGTCTTTCCGCAGTTGGTCCAGATAACCCAAAAGGATGAATTTATCACTCTCACTCCCGGTCCAGGGATCCTCTAGGGTTTTATACACCACCCGCCCTGCTGTGTTACGCCTTTCTAAGATAGACACCTGGGAGAAAAAGAGGCGAAAAACTATTAGAATTTTCACGAGAATGGGAAATTACTGTTTTTTTTTTTTTGCCAGAGACGATGGAAAAAAGGGTCTAGTGAAGCTCAAGCACAGATATGAATGAGTATACCATATCTGCAAGAGATTTCCACTTTTCTGACAAAAGAAATTCGTTTTATGGTGACTTCTCATAGTTTACTTTGTTAAAAGTTAAAGCTCTTTTTTCTCAATAGATTTTGTTCTGTAACTTCTAATCTTTTTTTTTTTTTTTTTTTTTTTAATTTGGCTCTGCTGGGTCTTAGTTGCAGCATGAGAACCCTTAGTTGTGGCCTGTGGGATCCAGTTCCCTGACCAGGGATCAAACTTGGCTCACTGCACTTGAAGCACAGAGTCTTTGTCAGTGGACCACTAGTGAAGTCCCTGACTTAATGTTATAATAAAGCAAACCTTTGTTTCTTTTCAGAGATTTCCCCATGAAAATCAGTTCAGTTGGTAAAGGATTCAGTTGGTAAAGAATCTGCCTGCAACACAGGAGACCCCAGTTCGATTCCTGGGTCGAGAAGATCCTCTGGAGAAGGGATAGGCTACCCACTCTAGTATTCTTGGGCTTCTCTTGTGGCTCAGTTGGTAAAGAATCTGCCTGCAATGAGGGGGGACCTGGGTTCAAGCCCTGGTTTGGGAAGATCCCTTGCAGAAAGGAAAGGCTACCCACTCCAGTATTCTGACCTAGAGAATACCATGGACTGTATAGCCCATGGGGTCACAAAGAGTCAGACATGACTGAGCGACTTTCACTTCCCATGATTACCAAGATGATGAAAATGACAAAGAATTTTATGCTTCTGTGGAGAGCGATGACAAAGGAGGAAAGGAAGGGTAAGGTCAATTTAGGATGAAATAAAAGAGGCAGAAGTACAGAAGGGAGACACTGAAAAGCATATTATGGTTATCTAAGGGACCCTCTACAACTAGATACTGTAAGACTTGACCTGCACAGCGGAAAGACAGGTGAGGGACTGGGGATGCTCTTTAATCTTTACCCAGAGGAAAGATGCCTTTTGTGAAGGTCCAAGGCTGAAAAGTTAGGAGGTGAAATCAGCAGAGTAAAAGACTAGTTTAAGAATGCTTTCATGGACTTCCCTGGTAGTCCAGTAGCTAAGACTCTGTGCTTCCAATGCAGTGAGCACAAGTTTGATCCCTGGTTGGGGAACTAAGATCCCACATGCCATAGGCCAGGGCCAAAAACAGGTCAAATGGTTTCCAAGCACTCAGAAAAAAATAAAACAAAACAGGCTTCAGAGATTTCTAGATTTCCCGGAATATATTCAAAACTCTTGAGGAAGGCGAACATGGAATTAAGTGTCACATGCTTGTGAAGAGCTTGGGACCAAGAGAGAACCCACGACTCACCGCTGATTTTCCTTGAAACTTGTCACTGTCTGGCAGTAAGGTGCTGGCAAATTCCTGCTGCCGATTGCTGTAGACATGCACAAACCTCACGGTGTCCTGTGTGTTTGCCAGGGCAAAGGATAGGAACGCCTCGAAGGGTTTGCTCAACTTGGTAGCCTCAACGGTCAGTAAAACCACACAGTACCTGCACGTCAACAAAAGAAAACACTGTGTAACTAATCCCCGAGGCCATGAACGCCTGAATGGCAAGTGAAGGTGAAGGAGAAGGAGAGGAGAAGTCATTCACAGAGAAAACCAGCACGTTTTAGAAACCAAAGCTGCATGAGGGTCACCAATGGGATAAGATGTTCAAGGCATTAAGGACCTGCTTCTTTCTAAACTGCTGACGCTCTCCCCACATCAAACTTTACAGCATTTGGAAAGGCCTTTGAAGGCAACAGTCACTGAACCGCTGATGCAGAAGGGCCTTGCAGAAGGCACCTGTTCTAATTCTTCCACTTCAGGCAGGGCTGGTTAACCCTATCTCAGGCCAGGGCCACTGGGCCTCATTCTGAAGGGCTTCCTATGCTGTGGTTCCAATGGCAAATTCATCTAATCGTTCAAATCAGGCATTCTTTCTCCAAGATACTACTGAGCACTTGCTAGATGATGCCAGGTAAGACAAACAATGTTCTTGCCCTTATGCTCAGTCACTCAGTTGTATCTGACTCTTTGAGATTCCATGGACTGTAGCCCACCAGGCTCCTCTGTCCACGGGATTTCCCAGGCAAGATTACTGGAGTGGGTTGCCATTTCTTCCTCCAGGGGATCTTTCTGATCAAGGGATCAAACCGTGTCTCCTGCCGTGGCAGGCAAATTCTTCACTACTGAGCCACCTGGGAAGCCCCGTTCTTGCCCTTGTGGAACTTATATTCCAGTGGGGAGGACAGATTAAAAAAACCAGATAGATAGGCAGGTTGATCATGAGAAGTAGTGGTAAGTGTTAGGGGAAAAAAAAAGTGAAGGGGAAAGAGTGCAGGGTGGGCTGGGAGTCGTGCTCCATCAGACAGGCTGGCCAGGGAAATGTCATCCGGGAAGCAGAGACCTGAATGAGGTGCCACCATAGGAAGGGAGATCAGAGCACTCCAGGCTGAGAGCATTGCGAGCGCAGAGCCCCAGAGACAGAGGGGGACTCGCTCCAACTCACAGTGTGAGGAGGACGACCACTGGCTGCTGCGGAGAACTCACCGAGGGTGAGAGAGTGGAGTGGAGGCAGAGGAGGGTCGGAGGCAACACGGTGGCCTTGGCGAGAGGTGACACTGGCCTGGCTAGGGTGGCGGTGGAAACAAAGGGGAGGAGTGTGTGGACTGGGATATTTTTTGAAGGCTGTATAAATAAGAATCCTCAAAGTCCAGGATCATCTTCCTTATATTTAATTAAATCTTAGTCTATACAGGAATCTGAAAAGTCTGGAAACATAGGGAATTTTTCCTATTTTAAACAGTATTTTAGTTGTATTTTCAAATAATGTGATCAAAATGGTATCCTTTCATACCCAGACACCTTTCACAGATGAAACAGCCCTAAATTTAAAGGCTGCTGCTGCTACTGCTAAGTCGCTTCAGTTGTGTCCAACTCTGTGCGACCCCACAGACAGTAGCCCACCAGGCTCCCCCATCCCTGGGATTCTCTAGGCAAGAACACTGGAGTGGGTTGCCATTTCCTTCTCCAATTTAAAGGCACCAGCTCCTTAATTGAAAGAACTATAAGAAGTGTTTTCCCTGTCTTTCCAGACTTTTCAGATTTTCTTTATGGATGAGGATGCCTCAGCCATGCCATGCCCAGCTAATTATTTTACCATTTCCTCAGCACCCTCACTGCCCTACTGTTCAGTCATGTACGTGGCTCCTCTCCTAGATCTGCAGAGGTCTGTCCTGTGTGGGACACTCTGGTATCAACAGCAGCGTTCTCCCATTTCACACTGTTTCACCGAGCTTCACAGGCTCTCCCTGACACCTGGCAGAACCTACTCACTCTTCAGGGCTCAGCTCTCAGGGGGATCTTCTCTGGCACAGCCAATCATTTGGTCCTAAGTTACCCTGGACTGACATACCCCTCTACTGTCATAGCTGTTCATCTATGTTCATCTATTTGCAACGTGAAGCATAGATTCTGACTGTCCCAGGGTCAATGTTTAACTGCCTTTCAGTAACATGTGACATAATGAGCAGGGGCAAGGCCTTCAGTCCTTACTTCCTCTGTCGGTGAGACCGTTTCACGGGGCAGAGTTCATGGAACAACTTCTGGCTGGTGAGCCTGGCTGCCAACAGATACTTGTTTTGGGTGATAAAGTCATCAATGACCTGTCTCTTCATACCTCGGGCCTGGAGAAAAACCAAGAGACAGTTGATTCTTACTCAGTTTTCTCACTGAGAATGGGCTTGACTTACAGTTTAATAAAAATATTGCTGAGCCTGGCTAAAGCAATAAAACCAAGAAAGTAAGACCTGTTTGAATAAATAAACATGTGGTATTTTCCCAACAGTGTGGGGCTGAAAGCAATGATGCAACTATTTCAGGTCAAAGGAAAAATCAAGTGCTTGGGGAACTTCTGTAGACTGTTTTATGCTGGCAGATTGAAAAAGTCAGTAATTTTGAATTTTTAGGCAAATTTACTTCCATTCAAGATTTATAGTAAACTATTAAAAATAAATTTCAAAGTAGCAATGTTATTGAGTAAAAAAGATGGACTATAAAACTGTACGATGACTTTATTATTACTAATTTTCATATATTTCAAAGAACTGAAATTATGTATAGCAGGTTCTCTGACCACAATTAATCAAGACATCAATGCAAGATATGAATCTTTATATGACGCTTTATGCTGAGTAACTTATTGATCTGAGAAGAGAGCATATCAGATGTAAGAAAATATTTTGAATTTGGAGTGATCAGTGAAAATATTATTTATCAAAACTTTGGGATGCAGATAAAGTAGTATTTGGAGGGTGTGTGTGCTCAGTTGCTCACTCCTGTCCAATTCTTTGCAGCTTCATGGACTGTAGTAGCCCATCTGCCTCCTCTGTCCAGTGGAATTTTCCGGGCAAAAATAGTGGAGCGGGTTGCCATTTCCTACTCCGGGGAAAACAGGGGACCTCCCTGGTGGTCCAGTAGTTAAGAACCTGCCTCCCAATGCAGGGGACATGGGCTCGAGCCCTGGTCGGGGCACTAAGATTGCACATGCTGTGGGGCAACTAAGCCCTTGGGGCCCATCAGCTGAGCCATGTGCTGCAAACTACAGGGCCAATGTGCTCTGGAGTCTGGGCGCCACAGGGAAAAATTCCACCTGCCACAATGAAGACCAAGCAATAAAACAAATATTAAAAAATGAATATAACAGAAAAGAAATTAATGAACTAGATATCCCTATCGTGAAGTTACAAAAAAATACAAAAGTAGAAAGAAGGAAATAATAAATAGGAAAATAGAAATCAATAAAGAAAAATAAAAATATAAGAACAAACCAACATTCGTTCTTTGGAGCTAATAAAATTGACACACCTCTGGCGAAACCAATCATGAAAATAAAGAGAGAAAGCACAGGTAACCATTACCAAGGATGATGCGGAGGAATCACTACCTATGTTGCTGAAACTAAAAAAAAAGTGTACACAAATATATGTATATTATATATGTATTTAAATTTGAAAATTTAGGTGAAACAGAAAAATATCTAGGAAAAATAAAACAATACTTGAAAAAAAGAGAAAATAGTTCTATAACCATTAAAGAAGGTGAGTCAATAGTCAAAAATATTTCCTTAAATACAAATTCAGGCTGAGATGGCTTTGTAGGTGGTTTTAACCAGACTTTCAAGGAAGACAATCTCATCTTCTGTAAAGTCTTTCTGAGAAGGGAAGAAGGGAGGACACGTCCCATCTCATTTCATGATGCAGATATTCACGTGTCCATCAACAGAAGCAAGAATAAACCCATTCTCATGTGGCCATACATGATACAGCAAGTAAACCCAAATTACCTAGAGCCAAGAGAAACCACTGGTGCTTCCAGTGTTATACTAAGCCTCTCGTCACTGCAAGGACTCGGTTTAAGTTAAAAATGCATTTTTTCCTGTGGTCCAGCGGTTAGGAATCAATCTGCCAAAGCAGGGGACATGGGTTCAATTCCTGATTTGGGAAGATTCTACATGCCGTGGGTAATTGGGTACCCACACCATAAGCACTGAAGCCTGTGTGCTCTAGAACCTGTGCTCTGCAACAAGGGAAGCCACCATAGTGAAGACATAGTGCAGCAGCCAAAAATGCATAAATGAAAATAAATAAGATTATTGAAAATAAAAGAGCAAACTGGTAAAGCAACCAATGTTCTGGTAATTTTATTAATGTATTTGATTTATAATTTTCCCCAGGGAATAAGCAGATAACAATTCTCAAGGGTAGATGCTATTATTGAAAAGCAATTTAAGAAATCTTATGGATTAATCTTGGATTGAGATGACCTTCCTTCCTCTCTTCCACAGCTGGTGTTTGCTTGCTTCCTGACTCTCTTGGCTCCTGCTTAGCTGCAGTCAGGCACCCCCTCTTTTGTTGTCCAGAGTTTCATCCTTGGCTCCCTCCTCTCCTTACATAACATACGATGCCTGGGAGATCACCTTCTGCCTTTCCTCAGATCTAGATCCCTGCCTCCTTAGGAAATCTGAGGAGGCACACCTCCTCTTAGATTTCCTAAAGGCAGTTCTTTCTTTCCATTTAAAAAATATTTATCTATTTATTTGGCTGCACCGGGTCTTAGCTGTGGCACGTGGGATCTTCTATTTTTGTTGCGGCATGCGGGATCTTTACTTTTGGCATGTGGGAACTAGTTCCCAGATCAGGGATCAAACCTTGGCGCCCTGCCCTGGGCGTACAAAGTCTTAGCCACTGGACTGCCAAGGAGCTCTCAGGCAGTTCTAATTCTATGTCCACAACTGAACTCATTGTCTTCTTTTTGAACCTGCTCTTCTTCCCTTACTATCCACTTTCCCTGTCTGGCTCCTTACCTTAGTCTCATAGTCTGAGGCAATCTTCCTCCTTCACATGGCACCCAGAGTGCATTCTGCATCTAAGGCAGACACCTACTACAGGGGATGAACACTGCCTTTAGATCTTTCTCCTCCCTGACTCTGAGTCTGATAAAGACTCAGGACAAAGACTAACTCTGGATGTCAGAGCTGTTCTGTATTTAGTACTCAGCAAGCAGGCAATAAATGTATTGAATGAATGAAATAAACGATTTTTATAGAATCTCTCTTTTCACTCTAGCCTCTTATAAGAAAAAGTATCAAAGGGCTCTTGTTGATTTTTTAAAAGTAACATTAAAAAATACCTGTTCATTACAGGGATTTCTGGAAACCCAAATATTGAAATAATATCCACTTTACAAATTGAAAGCAGTGTATTATAAACAGCATATACAATTTTGCATCCCGCTTGCTTGTTAACATTATGTTATGAAAATTATCCCCATCATTAATTATTCTCAAATTGTCATTTTATTTATTTAAAATTTATTTTAAATTATTTATTTATTCATTTATTTCGGCTGCATCAGATCTTGGTTGCCTCAAACAGGATTTTTTGTTGAGGTGCATGGACTCTAGTTGTGTCTCAATGGCTCCTAAGTACATAGGTTTAAGTTGCTCTGCGGCATGTGGGATCTTAAGTTCCCTGAGCAGGGATCGAACCTGTGACCTTTGCATCACAAGATAAATTCTTAACCACTGAACTACCAAAGAAGTCCAAGCAAACTGCCATTTTAAATGGCTATATAATAGTCCCTATTGGGGATGTGGGGCTTCCCAAGTGGCTTAGTGGTAAAGAATCTGCTTGCCAATGCAGGAGCAGCAGGAGACTGGGGTTCAATACCTGGGTCGAGAAGATCCCTGGAGAAGGAAATGGCAACCCACTACAGTATTTTTGCCTGGAAAAATCTACAGGCAGAGGAGGCTGGCAGGCCTCAGCCCATGGGGTTGCAGAGTGGGACACAACTGAATGACTGAGCGTGCACATCTGGGAGGTATCAATAATAACCCTACCGCTGGATGTTTATATTTCCCCCTCATTTTTGGTATTATGAACGATATTTAACATCTCCGTATGTAATACTTTGCTTGAGTTCCTATTCCTTTAGGATAGAGTCCTAAAAGGTAATCTCACCTCCCTCAATTCTTTACTCAAGTGTCACCTTAATGAGGCCCTTCTTGGCTGGTCCACCTTAAAAATGTGAGCCCTTTCCCCTAATACCCTGAATTCCTCTCTCGTTTTATTTTTTTCTTTAGCACACATCACTATATAATATACCATGACAGAGTGTGTCATGATTGCTGTCCCCACTAGAACCCAGGACAGGGAATTCTGCTGATTTGTTCAGGGCTGTACCCTCAGCACACAGAGCAGTGTTTGGCACACAGCAGGTACTCAGAAGTGCTGTTTTGCTAGGCAGTTGATATTTTATCACCCAATCACTTTTCTAAAAACTTTTTTTTTTTGGTGAGAATTTCTGAAGCTTCTTCCAGCAAGGCAAGGCAGAGAAGTGCCAGTTTCTCTGTACCTTCAACTCTACTGTGTATTTTTACTTTAAAAATCATTAACAATTTGATGAGAGAAGGAAATGTAAATTGCTTTTCTCTGGTTATTAGTGAGATTTTCTTTTTTAAAGTGTTTATTGAGATCTCCTTGGTGATCCAGTGGCTGAGATTCTGCATTCTGAAGGCAGGGGGGCCTGGGTTTGATCCCTGGTCAGGGAATCTAGATCTCACACTAAAGTTGCAACTAAAGATCTTGCATGCTGCAATGAAGACCCAGGACAGCTGAATAAATAAATACTTAAAAAAAACAAAGTGTTTATTAGTAAGTTGACTTTTTTCTCAGGATTAGTTCATCTGCTTCACCCATTTTGGGGGGAAAATTTAAATTGGGATAAGAGTAACATGACATGAAATTAACCCCTTTAGTGTGTAACTCAGTGGCATTTTAGTACATTCAGAGTACTGTGTAACCCTCGCCTCCATCTAGTTGAAAAACATTTTCGTCATCCCAAAAGAAAACTCTGTACTCATTAAGTGGTTATTCTCAAGAAGTTTGGGATTGATTTCTTTGATTAGAAGAAGCTCATTCGAAATGAAAGATAACAATTCCTTTTATATTGGTTGTAAATACTTCCCTTATGATTTAATTAAAAAAAAATTGTCTTTCTATAAAAATGTAAAGCTTTTATAATCAAGTTATTAAGATTTTTCCAAAAAGATTTTTTCCCAACACTTTTAGCCCTGTCCTATCTTGCTGCTGCTAAGTCACTTCAGTCGTGTCCGACTCTGTGCGACCCCGTAGACGGCAGCCCAGCAAGCTCTCCCGTCCCTGGGATTCTCCAGGCAAGAACACTGGAGTAGGCCTTTCCTATCTTAAGATCAGATAAATATTCACGGTATGTTCTTTGAGTTAGTGTATACATTTTTTTTTCTCAGTGATTTTAATGTATATATTGGAGCAAGATCAAATAACTTCTACTCACCTGCAAGATCTTAGTACAATGAAAGTCTTTTTAAAAGCTCTCCTCACAATTCAACACCTATCCACTTTTGAATATTAAATTATAAAACTAAAAACTTCCAAGGGATTAACAGGATGAAGTGATAGAGTATTTTTTTCTTATTCCTTTTAATTACTGTTCTTTACTGAAGCCTTAAAATTATTTTTATAACTTGTTTTAGAATAAGATTATTGATTTTTTCAAATAGGAGCTTTTTTAGAGGTCAAAGATGATTATTATTTATTGTTCTGTTTTTGTGGTTACAGACTACATAAAATTACCATTTTAACCGTTTTCAAGTATATGATTCTATGGCATTAACCATTCACGCTGCTCTGCAACCATCATCCACCAACCATCTCCAGAACTTTTTCGCCTTCCCAAAGTGAAGTCGTGCCCCTTACACACTAACTCCCTACTTCTTCTTCCTCCAGCTTCTGGCCACCGCCATTCTACTTTCCGTCAAAAGAGTACCTTTGTAAGCAGAATAGTACCAAATCATATTTTTTAAAAAAACTCATTTTTAAATTCTATGACTTTAAGAATTTCCTTCTATGAAGGAAACAGTCACCCATTAGATTGAGAGTTGCTTGAGAAGTATCCTCAGTATTTAGTATACTGTCTGACATACAACAGACAGGTCTGAAAGCTTTATTTTATTTATTTATTTAGGCTGCACCACACGGCATGTGGGATCTTAGTTCCCTGACTAGGGGTCAGACCTGTGCCCCCTGCAGCAGAAACCCAGAGTCTTAACCACTGGACTGCCAGGGAAGTCCCTGAAGGAAGAGATTAAAACTAGTTTCTTCTCCTTTCCTACTCTGCTCCATTTTGCTATTTATTTGTGTATGACACCTTGAGAGAAAACGGGAGGGCCATCTAGAAACAAGGTGACACCCACGTACCTGGATAACATCTGCAGGCTTGTGGATGTGCTCTTTAAAGACCAGGATGGTGGGGGTATAGACATTGACGTTGTATTGCCTTGTCATCTCTTCTGCCCCTCTCAAACCGACATACACATATCCAAACGACAAGTAATCTTTGTATGCAAAAGCAGTCAACTGTTAGGGAGCAACAGAGAAGAAGAAATGAAATTGGTAGCACAGCATCTAAATTAAGTGTGACTCGTTCTAATCAGTGGGTGGAGATGAATGCTAGCTTATATGGGCCCACTCAGGCTGCAACACCCTTGTACTCTTGTAGGAATTCTATGGTCCTTTAGGTGCAAAAACCACACCAACAAAGCTGAATAAGAATTAACTCTGTTTTTCAGATAGAGCAAGATATTCATCTTACTGAGATCTGTACTGGGGGTGAGAGGTTTGAGGCATTACCTATACCCCAACTACTATTTATTTTTTTAAACTGGAGTACAACTGCTTTCTAGTGTTGTTAGCTGTACAACAAGGTGAACCAGCTATACGTATACATGTATCCCCTTCCTCTTTGCCATCCCTCCGCCACCCCCACCCCAATCCCACTCCTCCAGGTCATCACAGAGCATCAGGCTGAGTTCCCTGTGCTGTACAGCAAGTTCCCACAAGCCACCTATTTTACGCATGGTAGTGTATTTCAAACCTAATCTCCCAATTCATCTCACTCTCCCCTTCCCCCGCTATGTCTACCCATCCATTCTCTATGTCTGCATCTCTATTTCTGCCCTGGAACTAGGTTCATCTGTACCATTTTTCTAGAATCCACATATACGCTATATATTTGTTTTCCTCTTTCTGACTTACTTCACTCTGTATAACAGACTCTAGGTCCATCCATGTCTCTACAACCTGTACCCCAAGGATGTAAGATGGCCGTGACTGTGCCAATGGTTAAGCACTTTTCCTCGCCCATCTCCTGTCACAGTGATAACCAGAGGTGTGCAAGTGCAGGACAGAGTATCACTCAGAGAGCAGGTTTGGAATCAGGCTTCAAAGGAGTCAATATTCAACCCACTGTAGGGAGACCTTGGGCAGGTTATACAACCATATAAACTTCAGTATTCTGGGCTATAAAATAGGGATCACAATCTGTACTGTTGGGTTCTTCTGAAGATTAAATGCTATTGTGTGTGTGGGAAGTGCTAGCCTAGTAATAGCATCAGTAGGCCCTCAATGTACGGTGCTTTAAGGCAAATTGCTGGTCTTCAAACATTTCTCATGGGGTGAGCTATTACTTATAAAAAGGAAAATCACCAAAATAAGAGGAAACATTACCCAGACACCTAAAGTACCTTGTAGAGCAGTGGTATGGTGGGCATTTGGTCAAACAGGAGGACGCGTGGTTTATTCTCTTGCTGCCAACCAGAGAGGAACCTGACATAATTTTTGTTCGTAACCTTGAATTGAAAAGAGGATGTCAGTTGCTACATTTAATTCTTAACAGTTATAATCCAGTCAGGAGATAAACAGAATCAAATAAGGGTAGAAGACTGTTTTGTAAAAAATAAAAAGTACAGGCAACTAATCTTTTTGCCTTCATTTAATTAAAATTAATTAAATATTAATTTTAACAGAAATATTGATTTCATATTTTCATGTGATCCAACTCATACAGACTGAAATCATAATCTGTCTGAAATTATTACTGACCATAAGGAAATTGAGCTTTTAAAGCTGGTTTGCTTAGTTATAGATGACTTTTTTAGTTTAAGACAATGAAATCATTGCTCTTTCAAAATGACTTAAATAAAAATAAGTGGGCCCACCCCACCTATATATCACATAATTTCATTCACTGCCATCTGAATTGCTACTTTTAAAAAACTTTTAAATTACAGTATAACTTCTTTCCAATGTTGTGTTAGTCTGAATCGATACTTATGTGCTTCCCTGTTTATGCCTTAAAATAATCCTGAGAAAACAAAAACATGAGTAAATTACTTTCTAGAAAATTTTTGTCATAGGTCAAAATTTATCTTTCAACTGTCCTCCCAGAATGATCTATATAGAACTTCGATCTGATCACTTCGCTCCACTGCTCAGCCTCTTTCAATGGCTCTATCACCTGCAGGCCAAGCCTCTTTAAAGAGACTCTCATGGTGAGATTCCCCTGTTCCTTCCCCATTAACCGCTTTAGCCTGTCCTCTCCCACTCACTGATGACTATTTCATACAGAGCAGGCTATCCCATGTTCCAGACCTCTGCCTGCCTGGGACTCATTCTTACTTCACTTTCCTCACCCAGCAAACTCAGTGCAGGGGTCACTTCTGCCAGGAAGCTTTTCTCAAGTCTCTAGGATGGACACTCTGCATATGGGATGGAAACAGTCACCCATTAGATCGGGAGCTTCTTGAGAAGTATCCTCAGTACTTAGCATAGTGCCCGACATACAACAGGTATTTGGAAAGGTTTGAGGACCTACCAAGACAGCCTGTCACGGTTTTAGGAGGCTACAGTGCACTCTGAAAATTTCAAGCTAATTCCAGTAAATGTTTCTTTTGTGGGAAATGATCCTGGTGGGATAGACTGTGTAGAAATAGGATGGAAACAGCTGGGTGTTTAACTCTTCTTGGGATTATTAAATAAAAAATCATTTTCTTTTAAAAAATTTTATTTATTTTTTAATTGAAGAATAATTGCTATACAAAATTTTGTTTTCTGCCAAACATCAACATGAATCAGCCACAGGTATACATATGAATCACTTTCAAGTAAAGCAAAATAAGAATCCTGTTCTAACCTAAGAAACTGAGGGAAAAATGCTTCTTAAATATAAAAATCATAGTTTAGCTTGTATGAACTCCTTATGCCTAGTTTCTCTAGCTAAGTCTTTTGTTTGTGAAATTTATTCATACCGTTACATCATATGTGCTTTGAAAGTTCCAAAAATAACATCTGATTTCATGGAATCTAGTGCTTTCAATAGCTAGGATCCTTAAATATATAACCAAACAGAACTTAATTTGAATACTCTCTTAAGAAAAGTATCTTCAAGTGAACAAATGTATGAATCTGGAAAGAAACTCTTCATCCTATGCTGTGATCTAACTTTTGTTGAGAAAATAAGACGCACTCTCACTTTAGGCTCAGATTCCTATGACAGGAAGGGAAGGGAAGCTTTCCTGGTGGCTCAGACGGTAAAGAGTCTGCCTGCAATGTGGGAAACCTGGGTTCTATCCCTGGGTCAGAAAGATCCCAAGGAGAAGGAAATGCCAATCCACTCCGGTATTCTTGCCTGGGGATCCCATGGACAGAGGAGCCAGGCAGACTATAGTCCATGGGTTCGCAAAGAGTAGGACAAGACTGAGCAACTTCCTATGACAGCATCAGTCTTCCCAGTGGTTGTAACAGGGATAATCCTTTCAGTCTCTCTACTTCATCTATTTCAATTTTCAGCCTCTAGCAGACTTCATTTAAATGATTTAGTCTGAGCAATTAATTAATACGTGTCTTGTCCTGCTCAAAATGAAACTCAGGTCTGAGGATGACCGTGGGTTGAGTTGAGAGCAGCCAGCAATCCTAGGTGCTCTTAAACTACTTCTAAGCCACATACTTACTTTCTCCACCAAATTCCCTGGAAGCAGACTCTCTACAAACTGCCGCAGGTTCTCACGGACAACTGCATTGTGGAAGAAGGAGACCTTCCCATTTATGATTCCTAGGATCGAGGGTGTGCTGTGCGCTCCCAGGTGATGGGCCAGGCGTCGCTCGTACCCAGCGTGGACCACGCCAATTCCTACGCCTGAAAAATACAAAAGACCTTCATGAAGGCCTTTTATGCCCCCATGGCAGGTGAAAAAGTGTTGCTAAGTAATTTTCTGGTGTGAAACTGAAATCCTGACTTAGTAGGAGGGGATATCTTTCCCGACAGACTGTCTAGCATCCCTTCACTGTTGGCATTCAAAATTGGTTCAATTTTTCTGCAAAGCCATCTGGCAATGTTTAAGAAGAGCTACAAATCTTTTTATCTTTTAGTCTGTTGTTTCTAATTTGGGGAGTAGATCAAGAAGAAATACTTCAAAAGAAAAGGACAACCTGTCCACAGTGGTCCTACTCATAAAGGACACCATCTGTAAACAGTTCAAGGGTCCATTGACTTGGCAGTGGTCGAAAAAACCCTAGGCTTTGTTGATAAGCTAGAATCAGTCTTCTCACTCTTCAGAGCATGTCTCTCTTTTATTTTATAGGATGTTACACAGATTCTCAAAGAGAGAGATTAGGTAAAAATCATTAGGCCCTATCCCATATAACTAATGTTAATATTTTGGTATCTGTTTGTATCTTCTCTTATACAAATAAGTGTGAATGCGTGTTTGTCTACACATAAAATGGGATCATCTGATACCTATTTCACTTAGTGTTTGAGTAACTTTTCTTGTCTTTCATTCAAACAGTATATTTGGAGGGCTAGATCCTTTGCTAAACATTGGAGATACATTAAATGTTAATAGCCAGTAAATATTCTTTTTTCCCTGGGATGTCTAACAGACTTCTAAGTTTCAAAAACAAACCCCCGTCTTCTTTCTCAAACCTGTTCCACCCAGGCTTCCACAGTTTCCATCGACGGTGGTTCCCTCCTATTACTCAGCACTTTTGTCTTAAGGGTCATCTTTGACTCCCCTCTCTCTCACACCCCACATCCAGTCTGTCAGTAAGTCCAGTTGGTTCTGTCTTCAAAAGACAGTGGGGAGTCAACTGTTTTTCTTTACTTGCACTGTACCGTCTCAGTCATCTTTCTCTCTCTTTCCCAAGCTGCTGTAATAACCTCCTCAACGGTATCTTGTCCCTTCTAAAACATCAACAGATCTTGTCATTTCTCTGCCCAAATTTGGCGCAGACTCCTCATTTCACTTAGAATAAAAGTCAGTCTTCACCAAGGCTGACAAGACCCTCTGTGGTTTGGCCATCAGCCCCCTTCCTCTCCCACTCCTCAGGCTCACTTACTCCAGCCCCTAGTATCCCTGTTCTTGAAACACACTGGCAGGTTCCTGCCTTTGGCTTCAGCGCTGGCTGGTCCTTCTGCCTGGAGGGCGCATCTCTGGACATCTGAGTTGCTGACTCCTTCACCAACCGCAAGTCCTTCTCAATGAGGCGGAGCAGCTCCCATGTTGAAAACTGCTCTCCCCACATGCAGGATCCCCTTCAGCCTACTTGGCATGTCTTGAGCCCTTTCCAAGTTAGGCAGCATGCCTACAGCTTTAAAGATGTTATCACTGTGCATACCAGCAAACCCTGAGTGGTAAGTATTGTCATCTTCATGGATGAGCAAGCTGGCACTTGGAGAGGCTGAGGAAACCTTCCTGGAATCACTGTTAGTGTACAATAGGACCAAGATTTGAACCCTTGTTCAAAGCTGACCTGTAGCTGACCACAAAGCCTGGTTCCTTCCCTAGTAGGTTCTACCACTAGGTTCTGAATGCTGGAGGGATCAAATTCTTAGAGATGGACTCACAACCAATGACCTTACCAGGGACTGCTATACAGGCCAGAAGCCACCATATTAAACTGATTCTGGAGAATATGCCTTTCCAGTAACTATTCAGAGGGGCTCCCTACCAGACTTTGGGACTAGAATCAGTAATCAGAATGGTGGCTGGTGGGCACAGAATCAGGACAGGAGATGCAGGTCTTGGGAGAGCAAAGGGAACTGAAGAGATCTTTTGAGATTGCTGTTTAGCCCGTTCTCCCCTCCGATATTCTTGAAGCTCATTCTTTTAGCCCCTGCAGGATGCCTGCTCAGTGAGATCTTCCTCTTCTGCTGGATTATTTTTTGGCTGCATCATGAAGCATGTGGGATCTTAGTTTCCCAACTAGGAATCAAATCCATGTTCCCCGCAGTGGAAGCAAGGAGTCTTAACCACTGGACCACCAGGGAAGTCTTATTGCTTCCTGATCTAAAACTGAAGACTCACCCTGCCATTCCCTAGACCCTTTTTTTTTTTTTTAAATCATACTCTACCAACCAGCTGACAGATTGTATATTTTGTTTGTTTCTTTGTGTCTCTTCACTAGAATATAAACTCTATGAATGTAGGGGCTTGGGGCATTTTGTTTACTGCTTTATAATCCTTAGTATCTGGAATAGCTCCTGCCACTTAGTAGTCATTTAATTTTCTAAAAACAAGTAAATGAATAAAGTATTCAAAGTCAGAACCAGACTCAAATCCCAGCTCTGCTACCCATTAGGTGTGCAATCTTAGGCAAGTCATTTAATGTCTCTGAGCCTCAGTTTCCTTATGTGAATAATGAAGGTAAACTGTTGTGAGGATTAAATGATACACTGGGTTGGCCAAACAGTTCACTTTGGTTTTTCAACAAGATGTTATGAGAAACCCAAACAAACTTTTTGGTTAAGGCAATATAAAAAAGAACCTAGCCCAGAGCCTGGAATATTGCTGGTGCCTAATTAAATATAACTATTATTACCAAGTACTATTTCATCTAGACCGTGTGAAGTCTGATCTATAGACTGTTTCTCATGTGAGTGGAATTATAACCTCCACAAAGCTCTCTCTCATACCTGGAGTGGGATGAACCACGTCACACTCTCACGCTTTATGTCGTCTTCCCCACAGCCTTCCTATACTCCCATCAATATAGCTTTTTTCTGGTTAAAACAGAATACAAGTTAGCGGCTTCATTTCTCGTACTTAAAATTACCACTGAGTTCTTGGAATTACCTACATCACCTTCACTGTAGCCTTTCTCAGCCTATAAAGGCTATTTCTTTGGATCATTTCTACAAAGCACTTCGATTCTTAATATTATCATCCCATTTCTAAATTCTGAAAGAATGCTACTTCTTTCTTATATATTATCACATAAATTAGAATAGAATAAACGATACACATTTGATAGTTAAAGTTGTGGCATTTTTCCTCCTGAAAAGATATTTAAGAATATAATAGGAATTCCAAAATTCTCTGAAGTCCGACCCTAATCCTTCCCTTGCTCCCCATCCAAGCTGGGAAGGAAGGGTCAGAAAAGTCAGCAGCACTGTTTTCTCCCTGAGATTCAGGCTGGGAAATGACTGTGGTGACTGGTGGTGACAGAGTCTCTGAATCACAGCGCACAACACGGTTTTTATGACTCCTCTTGCCTTTAAACTCTCTACACTCCAAAGTTCTGGGTTCATAAAGCAAGCTCAGCTGGGCCGACAGAAGTACGGCTCATCTATTCTTGTCTTGAGTCAGCATAACCTGGCTGGATGACAAGGACACTCCAGTCTCCAGACAAATCCGAGTTGCAAATTTAAAAGAAAGGCAAAGCGGATGTGACTTTTTTTCAGAGCCATTTGGTTTTTCTATGGATCACTGTTTCTGGCTAATTTGCAGATCCCGGGGAATTAAAATATAAATACTCTCTCCTCTTTTTGAGTTTGTAAGAGAGTGTTTTTTTTTTTTTCCGTAAAGTACTAAAGATCTCTACTTTGAGGCATCAAATTATATTTGCTTTTATTAGGCCATCTTAAACACGTATCCTATCTTTAAGGGAAATTCTCTCATCTCCCTGTCTCTTGCATACAGATATTCATCTTTCAATTTTTCCATATGCCTAAAGGGATGGTACAGAGCCAACTGGAAGAACACGACACTGTCAAATCTGGCTAAATACAAATCTGTCAATAAACTACTAAGATGAAAAATGATGTGAAATAACACAAAATCAAGAACATGGCGTTTCAGTAGGAGAAAATAAAAACAAACTTTAACCAGTATCTAAGCAGAACCTTTTCCTACACAAAAGAAGTTGTCATATACTTGGCCATTTTTAGGAATAACTCCTTGAAAGAGAGAAATTATCTGATTTCAAGACACCAGCCTCCTTGATACCCTGGTAACTGGTGGCACCTCCCAGGGGGCACTGTGTATGCTGTGGTGATTCAGGTCTGTCTCTTACGTGCACTTCCTGGGTGTAAGGACTAGGTTTTACTTATTTCTGAGCAGTGCAGCACAGTGGTTAAGAGTGAACTCTGGGGTTAGACTTTTGGGTCCATATCTTAACACTGTGGGTTATGAACAGTGTGACCTCACTTGTTCCTTAACCTTCCTGAGACTCACTTTCCTCATCTGTAAAACAGGCATAATCATAGTCTCTCTTTCATTGGGTTACTCAGGGAATAAAGACAATCCAAAGTATTTAGCACAATGCAAAATAAGTAAAATGCTAAAAAAACAAAACAAGCAAACAAAAAGACTTATTAGTGTAATATAGTACTTGGTCCATTAACATTTTTTTTTTTTTTTTTCGCTGTGCCATGTGGCTTGCAGGATCTTAGTTCCCTGGCCAGGGACTGAACCTGGGCCTTGGCAGTGAAAATGCCAAGTCCTAACCACTGAATCACCAGGGAATTCCTAAGACAAATGTCTTAAATGAGAACATGGAATGAATTCCTTATCATTTTCTACTTACTCCTATAGTACCGTACTATTCTGTACTTCACGTGTGAGGCTGCTGTGAATTTCCTGAGTATCTGTTTTCTCTTCCCAGTAAGAGTAAGATCCTCAAGGTCAAGGCTGACTATTTCTGGGCTTTCCTCCACAGCATGGCTGTCTATAAACATGGTCTGCTTTTGCACACTAGTTATTACCAAACGGCATGAGTGTAGAGTCCACCTAAATAGCTACAACAGTTCTGCTCTGGGTGGAACTGTTTCATTTCCTTCACTTACTGCAATTCAGGCAGTTTATGTTATTTTGAGATAATGTCCAGGCTTCCCTAGATTACAGTTAATCTTTAGGACTGTCTGCTTTTTCTGTCAACTCAGAATAGAAACATTTTCTGCAGTAACAGTCTTAAAGGATAGCACTGCCTTGCTTGGACAGGGAGTGGCCATGGATACTGTCAGGATCTCATCTCAGTATAACCCAAATGTAACCAAGTGGAACTTGAGTGTTAGGAATCTGCAACGAATCTGAATGTTCCAAAGAGGAAAACTAAACCGATCTAATAAATTTAGTCAAAACCTGCTTTCTGGGGGACTTGGGAGGTGAAATGCGGGAACAGATTAAATACTCTTAAACATTACTTCTATGAATCCAAATCCATCTTCTTCCATCCTTGTCATTTTGAGTCCTGACTTATTAGGATTATGTTGTTCAATTGCTAAGTCATGTCTGACTCTTTGCGACCCAAGGACTACAGCACGCTGTCCTCCACTATCTCCTGAAGTTTGCTCAAACTCATGTCCATTGAGTCAGTGATGCTATCTAACCATCTTTCTAACCATCTTATCCTCTGCCACCCCTTTTTCTTTTGCCTTCAATCTTTCCTCACATTAGGGTCTTTTCAAATGAGCTGGCTCTTCACATCAGGTGGCCAAAGTACTGGAGCTTCAGTTTTACCATCAAGCCTTCAATGAATATTCAGGGTTGATTTCTTTCAGAACTGACTCATTTGATCTCTAAGCTGTCCAAAGGACTCTCAGGAGTCCTCCAGTATCACAATTCAAAAGCATCAATTCTTTGGCGCTCAGCCTTCTTTATGTTTCAACTCTCACATCCGTACATGACTATGGGAAAAACTATAGCTTTTGACTATACAGACCTTTGTTGGCAAAGTGATGTCTCTGCTTGTTAATATGCTGTCTAGGTTTGTTGTAGCCTTCCTTCCAAGAAGCAAGTGTTTTTTAATTTCATGATTTAAAATTTTCTAATTTTTAACTTAAGATTATAGAGCACAACAATCCCAAAGGATGGCAAGACCTTCAATCATCACAGATTTAAGGACCCCGAAAAAGACCAGAGCATCATGCTCACCGCGTGGATCACAGAGCCAGTCTCCCTGGGTTTGAGTCCCAGCTCTGCCACGTACCAACTGTGGGACCTTGGAAGAGGCACCAAAATAAGCCGAGCGTCTATAAAAAAGAGAGATGACAACGGCACTCTCCTCAAAGAGGTGTTTATGAGTTGACACTTACATTAGTGCTTGGCATACAGGAGTAATACAAGCTATTGAGAGAGTCATTTCCTAGGCAGGTTGATAAGAAGTCTAGGGGTCCCCAAGGGGAGAGGGGTCTGGAATTCTCAAGGAGGAAGAAAGGACAGACTTTTTTGTCCCTCTACATTCCTTAGGATTATATAACAATAATGTATCCTGCTTGAGGACAGTCTCTGGAAAAAACTTTCTGGCTAATCCTATTATCTTAAAATGTCATTTATGGGAATAGGTCTAGTGAGGTCCTTACCACCTCCAGATATTCTTTTGATTCACTGTAATAACTAATTAGAGGGTATATAATTCTACTGCTAACACTAGCAGGGGGTACTCTTTTTGCCCGCTTCTGATGCCTATGTCAGAAGCTTTCTCTATCTCCTTTATACTTTAATAAAACTTTATTACATAAAGCTCTGAGCAATCAAGCCTCGTCTCTGGCATTGGACTGAATTCTTCTCCAGCGGCCAAGAATCCTGGTGTCTTTTTGTGAAACAATCTTTCACTATAATTATTATGCTTATATTATTAGTGTCATGTCATCACACTTGGTAGTCCAAACCGCAATCATTACTCAGAACAACTTCTCCCAAATCAATTCTTCCCTGTATCCTCTGCCCACCCAGTAGCTCAAGTGAGAATGCAGAGTCCATTGTGACTCCCTCTCCTTTCCTCAGTTCTTACATTCAAATGGTCCCCAGGTGCCAGGTCCTTCTATGGTCCTTCCTCTCGAAATATCTGATAGCTGTTCTCCCTCTGTTCCTACTGACTGAGCCCAGGCCAATGGTTGCTGCCTTGCCAAGACTGGTAACCTTGTTGCCTCTATTCTCACCTTCTTTAGTTTGTACTTCATGCAGCTTGAACTGTTAGCTTTCTAAAGCACAGATCTGATAGGACCATTCTTGGCTCTATTACATACTATAAAGTAAAGGCCAGCTTCCTTGATCTGGACTTGAAGGCTTCTTACCACCTGACTCCCAGGCTGCTCCTCCTGCTTTCTCCCCTCTCATCTGCACTCAGTCACCCCTCGCTGCTGGCTCTTTGTTTCCCTGTCTGCATTGTTCCCTCTTGCTTGAATGCTACTCCTCCACTTCCTGTCCAGTCAGGTGGCACTAGTTGTAAAGAATACAAGCCTGCCCATGCAGAAGATGCAAAAGACACCGGTTCAATCCCTGGGTTGGGAAGACCCCCTAGAGGAGAAAATGGCACCCCACTCTAGTATTCTTGCCTGGAAAATCCCATGGGCAGAGGAGCCTGGTGGGCTGCAGTTCATGGGGGTCATGAAGAGCTGGACATGATTAAGTGACTGAGCACACAACTTCTAATCATCTTTCAAGACTTAGCTAAAAATAAGGAAAAATTCAGTGCTTTATAGTCTGTGAACTGTAGAAAACTAACATTTACAAAAGATTTTTTAAAAGGAATTTGCAAAATAGGTGCTTTCAAAAACTTAATGCTGGTAAGCCAGAAAACTCAGTTAATCAAAAATTCTCTAAAGCTCATTGATTCAGTTCAGTTCAGCTCAGTCGCTCAGTCGTGTCTGACTCTTTGCGACTCCATGAACTGCAGCACGCCAGGTCNCTATTATCTTAAAATGTCATTTATGGGAATAGGTCTAGTGAGGTCCTTACCACCTCCAGATATTCTTTTGATTCACTGTAATAACTAATTAGAGGGTATATAATTCTACTGTTAACACTAGCAGGGGGTACTCTTTTTGCCCGCTTCTGATGCCTATGTCAGAAGCTTTCTCTATCTCCTTTATACTTTAATAAAACTTTATTACATAAAGCTCTGAGCAATCAAGCCTCGTCTCTGGCATTGGACTGAATTCTTCTCCAGAGGCCAAGAATCCTGGTGTCTTTTTGTGAAACAATCTTTCACTATAATTATTATGCTTATATTATTAGTGTCATGTCATCACACTTGGTAGTCCAAACCGCAATCATTACTCAGAACAACTTCTCCCAAATCAATTCTTCCCTGTATCCTCTGCCCACCCAGTAGCTCAAGTGAGAATGCAGAGTCCATTGTGACTCCCTCTCTTTTCCTCAGTTCTTACATTCAAATGGTCCCCAGGTGCCAGGTCCTTCTATGGTCCTTCCTCTCGAAATATCTGATAGCTGTTCTCCCTCTGTTCCTACTGACTGAGCCCAGGCCAATGGTTGCTGCCTTGCCAAGACTGGTAACCTTGTTGCCTCTATTCTCACCTTCTTTAGTTTGTACTTCATGCAGCTTGAACTGTTAGCTTTCTAAAGCACAGATCTGATAGGACCATTCTTGGCTCTATTACATACTATAAAGTAAAGGCCAGCTTCCTTGATCTGGACTTGAAGGCTTCTTACCACCTGACTCCCAGGCTGCTCCTCCTGCTTTCTCCCCTCTCATCTGCACTCAGTCACCCCTCGCTGCTGGCTCTTTGTTTCCCTGTCTGCATTGTTCCCTCTTGCTTGAATGCTACTCCTCCACTTCCTGTCCAGTCAGGTGGCACTAGTTGTAAAGAATACAAGCCTGCCCATGCAGAAGATGCAAAAGACACCGGTTCAATCCCTGGGTTGGGAAGACCCCCTAGAGGAGAAAATGGCACCCCACTCTAGTATTCTTGCCTGGAAAATCCCATGGGCAGAGGAGCCTGGTGGGCTGCAGTTCATGGGGGTCATGAAGAGCTGGACATGATTAAGTGACTGAGCACACAACTTCTAATCATCTTTCAAGACTTAGCTAAAAATAAGGAAAAATTCAGTGCTTTATAGTCTGTGAACTGTAGAAAACTAACATTTACAAAAGATTTTTTAAAAGGAATTTGCAAAATAGGTGCTTTCAAAAACTTAATGCTGGTAAGCCAGAAAACTCAGTTAATCAAAAATTCTCTAAAGCTCATTGATTCAGTTCAGTTCAGCTCAGTCGCTCAGTCGTGTCTGACTCTTTGCGACTCCATGAACTGCAGCACGCCAGGTCTCCCTGTCCATCACCAGCTCCCGGAGTTTACCCAAACTCATGTCCATTGAGTCGGTGATGCCATCTAACCATCTCATCCTCTGTTGTCTCCTTCTCCTCCTGCCTTCAATCTTTTCCAACATCATGGTCTTTTCAAATGAGTCAGCTCTTTGCATCAGGTGGCCAAAATATTGGAGTTTCAGCTTCAACATCAGTCCTTCCAAAGAACACCCAGGACTGATTTTCTTAAGGATGGACTGGTTCGATCTCCTTGCAGTCCAAGGGACTCTCAAGAGTCTTTTTCAACACCACAGTTCAAAAGCACCAATTCTTCTGTGCTCAGCTTTCTTTATAGTCCAACTCTCACATCCATACAAGACCACTGGAAAAACCACAGCCCTGACTAGATGGACCTTTAAGTATTCAATATGTATCAGGCACTTGATATATGCTTTTCTCATTTAATATTCATAACAACCCTGTTGGTTTGACATTATAATTCCAATTTAGAGCTGAAGAAACTGAGGCTAAGTAATCTGTCCAAGGACACAAAGTGTTATAAATGACACATCTGTGATCTGAAGACTGGTGCATCTGACTCCAAGGCATGTGGTCATGACAGTGATCACTGTGCTATGCTGTCTCACATCGTGTAAGTTCACCTGTTGGCTCTGATCTGACCTTGGTGTACATGCATTACCATTCTAAATTATGCAATGGTCCAGTGTCTATGTTCTGCTATGGGATCTTAAGGTCAGCTCCTGGACTGAAGAGGTTAAATGGTTTCCAGCACATCACCCCGCATGGCACAAAGTGTGACTGTGTTGTGTGATGAAGCAGCTGTCCAATCTGACAGCTGACCTGGGCCCCTCATTTATTCATCAGGCACCACAGCAAAAATCTGCTGCTCACCACATGTGAGACCACGTGCTAAACCACATGTTCCTCAACTTCTAAGAACTTCTTGATTCCATTGCAGGAAAGCATTATGGCATATCTGAGCACCTGAGTGCCTCTGAACAGCAGGTTGAAATGTTCTGTTTCAGAATAATTGAACTGGTGACTTTCAGTGGTGCATGTTCTCCAGAGCAACCCGGGCCTCTCAGCCCCTCTGGTTGTTAGTCCCTTTCTAGTTACTCAAGAATAGGTCTGCTAGGGCAGGGGTTCCCAATCCCCAGGCCGTGGACTGGTATGAACCGGTACCAATTTGTGGCCTATTAGGAACCAGGCCGCATAGCAGGAGGTGAGCAGTGGGTGAGCAAGCAAGCAAAGGTTCATCTGTATTTACAATCGCTCCCCACTGCTTTCCCATCACCCCCAGATGGGATCATCCAGTTGCAGGAAAACAAGCTCAAAAGTGCACAATAAATGTAATGCCCCTGAATCATCCTGAAACTATCCTTGCTTCTTCTCTTTCAGTCTATGGGAAAAACTGTCTGCCATGAAACCAGTCCTTGGTGCCAAAAAGGCTGGGAACCACTATGCCAGTGACTTCCCTGGTGGTTAAGAATCTGCTTTCCAATGCAGGAGACAGAGGTCAGGGAACTAAGATCTCAAATGGCATGGAGCAACTAAGACTGTGCAGTGCAACTACTGAGCTTACATGCCCAGGAGCCTCTGTGCTGCAATGAAAAGCCCAAGAGCTGCAATTAAGATCCAACACAGCCAAATAAATCGATGTTAATAATAAAACAAAGACCTGGACCTCCCCTGGTGGTTCAGTAGTTACGACTCTGGGTTTCCAATACAGGAGTTGTGGGTTCTATCCCTGACTGGGAAACTAAGATCCCACAAGCCATACTGTACAGCCAAAAATAAAAAGCTAAATATAAGTAGGCCTGCTAATGCCTACAAAACAGACACACATTTAATTCAGTAATTCCAACTTTTATAAGTTATTAAAATAAATACTCTCCCCAGATAACTAAAATTTTCCTGGAGCTAAGTAATATTTCTGAACAAAAGAAAGGCTAATCTGTGATGGAGAGTGGTAACCTATGACAATTAGAATATTATTTGTTATAGGCGGAGCTATTTGCCCCCAAAATGCACAGGTTGATCCTCTAATCCCCAGTACTTCTGAGTGTGATTATATTTGGAGATGGGGCCTTTAAAGGGGTAATCGAGTTAAAATGGGGCTTGAGGGAGACCTGAGCTCCATTCCTGGGTTGGGAAGATCCCCTGGAGGAGGGCATGGTAACCCACTCCAGTATTCTTGCCTGGACAATCCCATGGACAGAGAAGCCTGATGGGCTATAGTCCATGAGGTTGCAAAGAGTTGGACATGACGAGTGACTAAACACGGGATCACAGAAAGAGAGTATGAGATACCAGACCCAAACACACAGACACAGACGAAGTTGGCTACCTGCAAGCCAGTAAGACAGGCTTCACAAGACAGCAAACTTGTTGACACCTTGATCTTGAACTTTTAACCTCAGAACTATGGGAAAATAAATTTCTGCTGTTTCAGCCACGCTGTCTGTGGTATTTTGTTACGGCTCCCCTAGCAAATTAATACACAGAGTGGACTCACAAATACCATAAGGATAACCAGCAGCATGGAGACTGGTGCCTGAGGGCTGCTCTGTTCAATCAACAATTTTGAAGTTTCTCCTCTGTATCAGGCCCTCAAATAGATGTCAGGAGACTATACAGACTTCAAGTTAGTAATGCAGAATGAAAGTGGCTTACCCATTTCCCCTCAAAATGTGTCCCCAGAAAACTCTAGTCACCATGAATTTCCAAGGAGAACTCACACTAACTGTTCCTTCTCTCCAACATCCCAAGAAATTCAAGAGACATAAAAGTCACCTTCTCTTATATAAATGTCTTCCAAGGAATAAAATGCTCTTACCCAAACCTTCGAGTTCTTGAACTACTTCTTTCCAGACAGGCTCAATGTGGATACAGCTGAAGCACCAGTCTGAGGTGATCTTAATGAGGTAGGGTTTCTTGAAGCTGTCTGGAACCACTTCATTCACATAGTGTGAAAAGTGCAATAAATACTTCTCATCAATTGAGTCCCGCCGTTCGGAATTAAAAGGGAACTGAAAAAAAGATTCGTCAAAATAAAAATTCTCGTGGAAGTGGCGGAAGCGATACTCTCGCGGCTGCTGTTGCTTCTGGTAGCCCTGGCTCTCCCCAGCATCTCCATAGTGGTCATAATGTGATCTCTTTTCTTCATTGGAAAGAATCTACAAAGAAAGGGGAAGAAAATAAGAAACCCAAAAAACAAAACAGCAAAAAGAGGGCCACACAAAGGACTTTCCTGTAAACACCTCTGAAGATAAAGGAAGAAAATAAATGTAAAGATACAACACAATTTGATATTTTAAATGCAGTCACTCAACACACTGTGAAACTCTTCTATTAATAGAAAAATTAAGTATTTTGAGATCAAAATACTTCAACTGTGTAGCTAGCTACTCAGGCTCATCTTGGCTTTAAAGATTCTGAACTATCATAATACTAAACACATCAATAAGTCAGAAAACTTTTTTTTTGCTGTGCCATGGGGCTTGTTGGATCTAAGTTATCTGACTAGAAACTGAACTCAGGCACTTGGTAGTGAGACTGTGAAATCCTAACCACTGGATAGACAGGGAAGTCTTAAATTTAACATAACTTTGACATTAGGGCTCAGCCATGAGAATGTTGACTTGGTCATATCATCTAAGTTGATATGACTTAGATGTATGAAAAGTTGTGAACACCAAAAAGTAGCATAGGGTTGAATTCTGTGATTGTATGTTAGCTGACTCTTACTGAAAAATAACTTTGAAGTCTAATTCAAGAATCTATTTAGGATGAAGCATCATTCTATGAGCTAAGCACTTTCTGTTTAAGAACATTACATTAACACAAATTAGGAAGCCATGGACTTATCTTTCTTACATATTCCACATGAACTTACTTAAGCTGATATGTTGGAAAACTGTTAAAAACCTCGTGTTTAAATGTACTGGTAACAGGCTACCTGGCCTGTGTTTCTTTAGTGTAAGTTTCTAGTATGCCTATGTGCTCAGTCACTAAGTCGTGTCTGACTCTTTGCAATCCCATGGACTGCGGGCCACCAGGCTCCTTGTGTCCGTGGGATTCTCCAGGCAAGGATACTGGAGTGCATTGCTGTTTCCTCTTCCAAGGGAATCTTCTCAACCCAGGGATCAAACCTGAATCTCCTGTGCTGCCAAATTGAGCATGTAACACAAGGAAGTAGACATTCAGGGTTACTCTAAAATTCCAATTAAAATAGGGCAGTTTCTCTACGAGCAGAGTGTGTAGGCACTGGTTTCAACAAATTGGATGTGGTCAAAAATGCTGTCTCTACCACTACTTAGACTGAGTCAAGGGCATGGGCAACATACCCTTTTTCCAAGAGGACTTTACAAAACTGATCATCTAAGATAAATTTTACAAAAGCCAATAGATGCATCATAAAGTTTGACACGATACCTCGTAAGCCTTGCTAATTTGAATGAACTTGTCTTCTGCTCCAGGATCTTTGTTTTTGTCAGGATGCCTGAAACACAAATGGGCAGGTGGTGACGGTGGATTTAATGTTTTACACATGGTTAATTAACATCCTTGTACACAGAGTTCACTACGTTAGAGGCAAATGGAAGGGCATTTTGCTAGAACAGTTCCTTAAAAACAAGTGGGAGAAGCAATTAGTTGCTTCACGTGACTACAGTAAATGAAACTGTGAAACAGGCAATTTCTTCCCACAGTGCTTTAGCCAGGCACATTTTCAAAGCACCAGATAGTGTTCCAGGCTTTCACTGACGAAGGGTGGAATGTATATTTGTCTTTACACTGCTGTTGAACACCGCTGGAGCCCAAGGCTAAGGTCACTTATTAGTAAGAACCAACTTTTTTTCCCAGGATGGCAGCATTTCATCCCAATGTTAGAATGGTATCAATGTAGGTGTTTCTTCTGACAACTCAGGTGGACAAAACAGTTTTTAGGATACCCCATGAATTTGTAATAACCATGTTCCAACGGTATCTTGCTGATGTTCAAATTAGAACATTTTAATTTTCAGTATTATCCTGGTTATTCCATTCTGCCTCATTGCCTTTTATTTACAAATGGATGATTTCAAGGTCACATGTTTTAAAAATGTGAGGAAAGTCTACAGTTTATACAAAGTGATTTCAACTAATATTGGAACCAACATTTGCTATTATACACAGCTGGCAATTAACTGTATCTGTCTTGCTGTCATATATTATTCTGTAATATTCTTACACTTACCAATTTCAGCTTTGGCGATTTTAAAGTCTTGGAAAGTAGGGGCTGGGTTTTACTTCCTTAGAACTCTCTAACATCTAAATCAGTGTCTTATACCAACTGATTTTTCAATGTTCATTTTATTAAGAGATTCTGTTACATAGCTTATTTTTTTAATAATTACTACTGCTAACTTATAGTAAATTTCTTCTAGTAAAGGTTCTGGAAAGAGAAACAATCCACTGGGAAGCAAATGACTACTAAAAACAGTACCAAGCATATTTGAATAAAAAAATTTACAACTTGACCGACTCATTCTAGCAGGAACATATCTGAATTATAATATTCTGACTCTCTAAAAATAAAGGAACTTGAAATTGTTGGCTGATGAATTTAAACATTGCTCCTCCCTTGAGTATTTAATCTTGTTATGAATATTAGTGGGAAGAAAACTCAGCAAAATGTGATGAAAATAATGATTTAAGGAAACAAGATGGTGGTTCCAGAATATGCTTCCAGGTGACCAAAGGGAAAAAGAAAAGCGCTTTCAATATTCAAACTCAGGCCGAAGGCTAAGAGGATAAAAATCATGCAACTGCACAAATGCAGATTCAACATACAGAACTCGGTAGGCCGGGGAAGAGAAGGGAAAGAAGGGGCTTTTAAGGAGATTGAACTGAAGAGAGAGTACTGGGGGCTGGATTAAATCCACAGATCCTGAAACAAAGGAAGCCAAGGCCCAAGGACAGGCAGGAAACCACAGACCGTTTCAGCTTATAAGGAATATTTTCCTGATTATGGGAAAACACCGCAAAGTTGAAAACATTTAGAAAAGGATAAATTCACCTCTAGGAAAGCACCATCCAATGCTATGTTCAGTGTATAAGCAATATTTCAGACTACAATATAATGAAAGTGAAAAGTGTTATTCACTCAGTCATGTCTGAGTCTTTGTGACCCCATGGACTGTAGCCTGCTGGCTCCTCTGTCCATAGAATTCTGTCTCCTACATTGCAGGCACATTCTTTACTGTCTGAGCCACTAGGAAATATGCAATACAATATGCAACTTTTAAATTTCAAAGTAAAGAAACTTTTGTATTTGGTATCCATTGAGCATCTACCAATAAGGAATAAAAACGAAAGTGCTACCTTTAAGTGAATAAAAATGAAGATGGAAAAAAATAATGAAATATCAGACAAATCGATTTACTGTTTAGGAGACTGACCATGCTGTACCCATTTGCTTCAAATCAAATTTTATGATGCCTTTTTTTTGGGGTTGGAGGAGTTATTTTGCCAATGCAGGTGACACAAGAAAAGTACTTATGATAAAACAATTATTGGGAGAGAAATGTCATTTTTCTGAGATTAAAAAGGAATTTAAAATGGTTTCACCAAGCTAAGAGAAAGCTCTTGAACAGGGGAAGCGTTAATCGCTCAGTTGTGTTTGACTCTTTGCAGCCCCATAGATTGTAGCCCACCAGGCTCCTCTGTCCAAGCGATTCTCCAGGCAAGAAAACTGGAGTACGTAGCCCCCCTACTCCAGGGGATCTTCCCGACTCAGGGATAGAACCTGCATCTCCTGTACTGCAGGAGGACTCTTTACCACTGAGCCACCAGGGAAGCCCTGAGCAGGGTAAGAAATACTATTAAGTGATAAAACAGCAGAGGAAAGCTACAAATCGAATTCAGTAATTAACCATTCCCCATGGAGTAGCTCATTATGAAAAGTCAAACAAGGAAACTGCTATTTTTCAGTGTACAAGTGACCCTTGAACAACATGGGGGCTCAGATGAACTGCACAGTTCAAACCCATGTTGTTTGAGGGCCAACTGGATATGAAACCACTCTGAAATGAAACAGTTTCAATGATCAAATATTACCAGAGCCTAAAAAGCAGAAAATAATACTACAGTGAAAATATAAGGGTAAAGTAAAATTTTAGACTTTCACTAGATGGTAGTTTATTTATATGTATGGTAACATAATACTCCTAAAGAGAATCTAGTTAAGGAAGTGAAGCATATGATTCATTTAATTAATATTATAACAACTTTTTCAGCTCTGGAAGACAGAAAAGTCAAAGGTATACATTTTAATAGGATCCATAAAACCAAGCTACCATTTTTGCTTTTAAAATTTTGTTCAAGGCTATACCTTGTCAAAAAGAATGCTGCTACCTTATGAATTAATCGCAGATTTATGTATTTTGCTTTAAATACAGAGAGGCAGGAGACTGAAATGATGTCGTAAAGAAAGTGACTTTGCTGTAGAGTCCCTAGAGAGCCCATGCACAATCAGAGACTTCGTTTTTAGTATCCAATTCTGGGTATCTCATGATATGAATATGGTCTAAAATGGTTAGGTATTCAAAACATTCAAAACTATATTTTAAACTACGTTTCACCTTTATCACCACCAACTGGATACTAAGATGCACTTTTCACCGAAGAATAATGGTATCAGGCAAAGTCAGGCACAGCCTGCGTTGTCATCTGCACGTGGCAGCTTTGCTGCTGTGTTAACTTCCTACCCACTCAGACTAACCCACTCACTCTCACTTCTGCCCAGATGGGCAAGTGATTAAAAAACAAAATAGCAATAAACCTGCTGGTGCAGAAGGTCAACCCTATGGAACCAAGAGGTAATACAGACTTCTCAACTCTGAGCCTAGTTGCTCACCCAAAAAAACAGGGACAGCAATATCTGCCCTCATGGGGGTAATAATAAGGCTTAAGTGAGATAAAACAGTATAGAACCCGGAGCCTAGCATGCAGTTGGCACGTGCTGATGGCTCCCATCTCTAACTTTCTTTCCTTACTTGGCTGGTTCACCCAGCTTTTGTCACCTGTGTCTTCACTGCCCCTTCCTTCCCTGTGGCTCCCTTCCAGCTATATAATCCATCATTTCTACTCTGTCATGTCCAAGGCACTGATAATGTTTGTCCAAAATAAGCTTTAAATTCATCGCTTTCCTGCTAAATCACAAACACTGGCATATTCCCTAGCATATATAACATCTACAGGTAAAAATTAAGACTTTTCTATATGATAATTTTTTTAAGTAATGTACTCAGTTCCTGAACATTCTCTTTAAATTGAGAGCAAAAAGCTCTTACTACAAAAATTTTTTTAAAGCTTAGAAATTAATAATCTAGAGAATAGGACAGGGTAGTGTTCCCTTTAGCACTGATACTCATGAAGAGTTACTTTATGAATAACGTATCATGGGGAGGGCAGCTTATCTATTGTTGATTATATACATTATATACATACATACATATACATTATATACATACACATATAATTTATATAATATATATTAAAATGTATTTATTAATTAAAGTTCCCTACTTACTTTAATATTAAATAAGCAAGTAGTATCAGGGCGATTCTTTAAGCCAAAGAATTCCTAAAAGGGGTTTCATAGTAACTGGGCTTTGGATTCTAAAAAATTATAGAATAACATGAATAGATGTTCTCCCATATAAAATATGTTAGACAAACATATATTTATTTAATGAACACAGAAACAGAGACAAATAAAAGCTAACCATAATTTAGGCTTCATTCTCCTGCTAAAACTGCTTAGCTTATTTTAAACTTCTATTTCTTTGTTTCACCTACCATTCCCGGGCGAGCTTCTTATAAGCCTTTTTAATATCAGCCTGACTGGCTGTTCGGCTGACCCCTAGGACTCTGTATGGGTCAAAATCCAACGCAGACAGAATTTGCAGGATCAGAACCAGAACTATCAAGAATTGCCAGGAAATGCTCAACTTTTTCACTTCCATTTCTCTTCCTTTCCAGAGCTGAAATGATTGAAGAGGCAGTAAGTTTCAGTGGTAGAAATCTGGACAGTCTGACTTTTTATGTAAAGGTATAAGATGTATAGATGAAAAACAAAACAAAAGATATTTTGCAGACCAAGCTGTCTGACCCCACCTTCTTAAATGAACACCCTTGCTACTATTTTTGAATATCACAAATAAGAACTATTACAGACGAAGAGACGAGCAATAAGATAGCAACTCTCCAAAATCCTTGGATTAGAAAAGCTTTAGAAATGACTGAAAACAAATGAGATGAAGAAATAATAAGCCAGCACAAGAAAACATACATAGGGAAATCTAGGCAACTACATCTCTAACATACCATTTCACATATTATGACAGTAACAGTTTAATCTTTATTTATTTAAAAAATTTCTTTGGCCACATCACACAGTATGTAGGATCTTAGCTCCCTAACCAGGGATGGAACCTGCACCCCATGCAAAGGAAGCATAGAGCCTTAACCACTGGACCAATGGGGAAGTTGTCTGACAATAACAGTTTAAACCTAAAATATGTAGTTAGAGAATCTGTTACTGAGCGCTTGTTAAATAAATTCATGAAATCGTAAGATTTACTATATGCAAAACTACAAAATAAGATAGTTGTGATGTTCTTGGGAGTTAAATAAGTACAAGGATGAAAGTGAAATACTCTAAAACTGGAGTTACAACTTCACATGCCCCAGTTCTCTTCTTTGTCACCATGCCCATTCAAACAAGAAAACAGGAAGCTGTCTTTAATCACTAGAGATACTGTAATTATGAGACAAAGTGGTGAGAAGAGTTTTAGTTTGCCATCAGAGGGGCATTAATGGCAAAGACTGTAGACCAGGTATGGTCTTCAAATGTTAAAGCTCCATCTCCGGCAAGGATAGTGATTGAATTCACTGTGGATTTTGGAAGTAATCCTGTCAAGTTAACAAGGCAGTGCTCCATTGCACGGACATATTTACACTCCAGGATCATGATCTTTGTGATATCACACAATGATTTTTCAAAGGTCATATTTATCTTGTGTGTGAAAGTTGCTCAGTCCTGTCCAACTCTGCGACCCCATGGACTATACAGTCCATGGAATTCTCCAGGGGATCTTCCCAACGAAGGGATGGAACCCAGGTCTCCCGCATTGCAGGCAGATTCTTCAACATCTGGGCCATCAGGGAAGCCCCATATCTATCTTGGTTTCTCACAATCACTAACATCTTAAGGATCAAGCATCTAATGTGATATCTTACTTAAGGGAGCAAAGCTGTAACAGTGTGGATTCTGACAAGTGGGAGTCTAAATGCTACCTCGGAGTCTTCACCAAAGACTAATCTGATGGCCACTGTTTAGGACTGAAAGCATGCCGAATAAAACCCTAAAACAAAAAGAAGCTTCTTGTGTGTTAAGGCAACCTATAACCTATTCGGTCGTACAAAATACACATAAAAAAACTAAAAACTGAGAAGGCGATGTAGCTATTAGTTAAGCACATAGACTCTGGAATCAGACTAACATTGGGATCTGTCCTCCATCGCTTTATGACCTTGGACAAATTACTTAAAACTTGCTAAGCTTCAGTGTCCTCCTTCATAAAATGGGTGAAAAGAATACCACCTTGAAAGGCTCGACATGGGAGTTAAACGGTAAAGGATTTACTGAGCACGGGGTCAGCAGCCAAAAAGCAGTATTTATTACCATTATTTTTTCTACCATGCAGTGCAACCAGTGCCTTATTCAACTGTGTCAGTCGCCTCCACTTAGAGAGCCNCTCCTTGGGGATATGAAGATTTTATATTTGCTTATTTACGCTTTATTTCCTTTGCATTTATCACTATCTAACATTTATTTATACTGTTGATCACCTGTCTCCTCCTACTGGAATATAAGCATCTAAAAGCAGGACTTTTAAAGTCTCTTTTGTTCACCTCTATATTCTTGGTGCCTCTGCAGACCTCGGCTTAGATAGGATCTCAGTAAATATTCGTGGAATAAATGTATGAATGAGGTTGAAGTTTAGCTGCTCAAGAGAATGTATTCTAAAGTAGATTCCCAGTTGCGAGTGGACTTTGAATTGGGTTGGGGTTTAAACCTCTACCACTACTACCCCTGTGATCTTGAATGGTGACTTCACTTCCTACAGCACCAGCGTCCATGTCTGAAAAATAGGGGAAAAGAATCTCATCTCCCTGTAGGATTGTAGTCAGGGAGAAATTTAGATAAAACAATGTAAAACGGCTTGCACAATGCTGGGACTTAGCAATTGCTCAACAAACAGATTTTTTTTCATATTTTTATGTTGTCTGTGAGAAAGTTTTTTAAAATATTGAAATATAGTTGACGTATGGGCAATTTTTAAAAAGAGGAAATGAGCCGTACAAACTGGTAATTCAGAGGACAAGATTTCTGCTCGTTTTTTTTTTTTTCCCTGTGGGAGGTGTTAGGGTGGGAGGGAAGAAGGGAATGGAATACTGTACGGTGGGCTTGGTTGGATCGGACAAGTTGGGAACAGTAAACACAGTAAACAAGGAGATCCCGGCACGCTAAAGGATAATCATTTTCACTGCGGACAGGGGACAGAGCTAGAAGGGTACGATGCCCTGGAGCGGGACACACCATGGCTCCAGGCACGACATTCTTAGAAGAAATATGACCATACTCCGACCCCGCCCCGAGAGTTTATGAATGATGCGTGCCTCTTTATCTCTTTGCGACCCCATGGGCTGTAGCCCACCAGACTCCTCTGTCCATGGAATTTTTCAGGCAAGAATGCTGGAGTGTGTTGCCGTTTCCTTCTCCAGGAGATCTTCCCAGTCTAGTGATGGAACCTGGGCCTCCTGCATTGGCAGGCGTTTTCTTTACCACTGCGCCACCAGAAAGCGAAGTGCTAGAGAATCCTGGCTAGGAGCCCCTGACAACGGCGCGGGGGTGTGTCCTGGGAAGGTTTGGGCTCTAGAGGTGTGGTGGGGAGCCGCGGACGAAGCTGAATAGCCTGGATGTAGCGGGGTGGCGGGGAGCGGTGCAGTGACGCGGAGGTGGGTCTTGGGGGCGGTTGGACCCCGGGGGCGTGGGCGAATGGGGGCGGGGCGCAACGCGGGGGCAGGTCCTGGGGAGAGGGCGGGGCGCGGCGGCCGAAACCCGGAAGCGGACAGAGGCTACAGGGGTCCCTGCCGTCTGTCCGCCATGGACGAGGCTGACCGGCTGCTCCTGCGGCGGTACCGAGTGCAGCTGGTCGGTGAGCTGCAGGTTGCCTCGCTTTGGGACGCCCTGCTGAGCCGCGAGCTCTTCACTCCCGACATGATCGAGGACATTCAGGTACGGTCCCCAGCTTACCGCGCAGCGCAGACTTCAGGTCACAGTTGGGGACTGCGAGGCCGCGCAGAGAGGGTTGCTGAAGCCATATCGTGACTTAATGGCCCGCCCTCGCTTCCCCCCGTCGCGTCCCCCTCGGTCTGTGCCACACAATATCCCTTCCCTTTGGGGAACCATCGTGAGGGAACCCCGTTTCTCCCCAGGGCGTCAAGCCTGCTAAATTTCCCAGAGGAACCAAACAACTCCCAAACACCTTTTTGAGGGTTTGCTAAAGCGATTGCACGCCTTGAGACGAGCGGAGTACACTCGTGAGCTGCTGCAGTGCTGGATACCTGTCTAGAGGCATATCTGTTTTTTCCTTCTCTGGGGTGGAGGTTCTGAGCCTTCTCAGGTGGCTGAGTGGTAAAGAATCCACCTGCAAGGTAGGAAACATGGATTTGATCCCTGGGTGGGGAAGAGCCCCTAGAGAAGGAAATGGCAACTCATCCCAGTATTCTTGCCTGGGAAATCACATGGACTAGGAGCCTGGTGGACTACAGTCCATGGGGTTCCCAAAGAGTTAAACATGACTGAGCTTCTGAGCATGCAGGAGGGTGGAGGTTCAGAGCACCCACTAGGGAGGTCTGACTGCCTGGCACAGTATCCTCTTTGAGCCTCAGTTTTCCGTGCTGTGAAATGGGAAAAACATCATACTGCCGTGAGGGCTAAAAGAGATAAGGGTTGTGAAACAGAAAAGCTTCAGGCACAGAATGAGGACACATCAGATGGTGCCTGTCTTTGCCCTGTCCTCCTTGGCCAGCCCCTCGTGTGTTCTGTGTCTTTTAAGGGGTTTAGAGATGAGGGGCCTACTGCAGATAGTGAAGAGAATAATAAATTCAAACACTGGAGGTTCTCCTTAAAAGCATTTATTTTTGGCTGTTCTGGGTCTTTGTTACTATGCACAGGCTCTCTCTAGTTGTGGCAAGTGGGCCTACTCTCTAGTTGCAGTGAGTGGGCTTCTCATTTCAATAGCTTCTCTAGTTGCTGCTCAAGGACTCTAGACTGCTGGCTCTGTAGTTGCAGAGCGTGGGTCCAGTTGCCCTGCAGCATGTGGGATCCTCCCGGACCAGGAATCAAACCCATGTCCCTAGAATTGGCCGGTGGATCCCTAACCACTGGACCACCAGGAAAGTCCCTGAGGTTCTCATTAAAAGCACTGTCATATCTTTGTCTTATTTGACCCTCATCACAGGCCTGTGAGGTCAGGAGGGAACAGGATGTATTTCTTACCAGGAGATACAGTGGGAATGTGTGTCTTCCTAGAGGCTCTTGTATAGCACCCTATAGGCTGCTTGCAGGCCAGTTTCTGCACCATCCAGGAACTTGGCCTGACCACTGAGGAAGTCTTTAATAGGACAAATATCATATGGGAAGTCACCAATGTATAATATTAAGAGAAGTCTTAGGAGCATCTGCTGTGTACTAAGGAGTGGAAATGATTTGAGGCCTTATGCTTGCTACCAGGAACATTCACAGGAGTGATAAACTTGAATGTCTTTGGAGGCACAATAGGTGGGCACTAGAATGGGCAGCCTCTGCCCTGCCCTCCGACTCCAGCTGAGTATAATCATACAAGAATGCTGGCCCAGTGTTGCCAGATCTTTTATATTAAGGAAAGTGAAAGTGTTAGTTGCTCAGTCATGTCTGTCCCTTTGTAACCCCGTGGACTGTAGCCCAGGCTTCTCTGTTCAAGGGATTCTCTAGGCAAGAATACTGGAGTGGGTTGCCATTTCAAGTAGGAAATTATTTTGTTTTTTTTGGCCATGCCCTGAGGCTTGCAGGATCTTAGTTCCCTGATCAGGGGTTGAACCCAGGCCCTTTCAGTGAAAGTGAGGAATCTTAACCACTGGATCACCAGGGAATTCCTGTTTCCTGATTTTATATGTTAGCAAAAATAGCACAGGAACACTGCTCAATAATCTGTGGTAATACAAAGGGAAAACCAATTTGAAAAAGAATTGTTGTTATTGTTCAGTTGCTAAGTTGTGTCTGACTCTTTGTGACCCCATGGACTACAGCACCCCAGGCTTTCCTGTCCTTCACTATCTCCCAGAGTTTGTTCAAATCCATGTCCATTGAGTCAGTGATGCCATCCAACCATCTCATCCTCTGTCACTCCCTTCTCCTCCTGCCTTCAATCTTTCCCAGTGTCAGGATCTTTTCCAATGAACTGGCTCTTTGGATCAGGCTGTCACAGTATTGGAGTTTCAGCTTCAGCGTCAGTTCTTCCAATGAATATTCATGGTTGATTTCCTTTAGGATTGACTGGTTTGATCTCTTTGCAGTCCAAGGGACTCTCAAGAGTCTTCTCCAGCAACACAGTTTGAAAGCATCAATTCTTCGGCACTCAGCCTTCTTTGTGGTCCAACTCTCACATCCATACATGACTACTGGAAAAACCATAGCTTTGATTATATAGACCTCTGCTTTTTAATACGGTATCTAAGTTTGTCATAGTTTTTTTTTTTTTTT
>SJYA01002443.1:3527263-3538300 GCA_006410615.1 Neotragus moschatus
TTTTTTTTTTTTTTTCCCCAAGGAGCAAGCATCTTTTAATTTCATGGCTGCAGTCACTGTCCATAGTGATTTTGGAGTCCAAGAAAATAAAATCTGCCACTGTTTCTATTTTTTCCCCATCTGTTTGCCATGAAGTGATGGAACTGGATGCAATGATCTTAGTTTTTTGAACGTTGAGTTTTAAGCCAGCTTTTTCACTCTCCTCTTTCACCTTCATCAAGAGGCTCTTTAGTCCTCTTTACTTTCTGCCATTAGAGTGGTATCATCTGCATATTTGAGGTTGTTGAAATTTCTCCTGGCACTCTTGATTCCAGCTTGTGCTTCATCCAGCCTGGCATTTCACATGATGTACTCTGGATAGAATTTAAATAAGCAGGGTGACCATATAAACCTTGATGTACTCCTTTCCCAATTTTGAACCAGTTCTGTTGTTGTATGTCTGGTTCTAACTGTTGCCTACAGGTTTCTCAGGAGGCAGGTAAGGTGGTCTGGTATATAAAAAAGAATAGATACTTGTATAACTGAATCACTTTGTTGTATACCCGAAACTGAGATATTATTATCAAATATACTCCAATATAAAATTAAAAATAAATGTTAGCAACAAATTCAGAATTTTTAAAGAATGTGTTATGAATAATGGACCACCATTTTACCACTCCTAGTATGGCAGAACCACGTGGATCTGGGCTGTCATCCTGGCTCTGTGACATATTACATATTAGCAAGTTGCAGCAACTTTCTTAGACTCAGTTTCCTTCATCCTTAAGGTGGGGGTAATTGTAATTTAACCTCTTTACAAGGTTGTTAAATGAAGTGATGCATTTAACGTGTCTGTGAGTGTTTGTAAACATTGAGAGAAATCAAAACCCCATGACTTAGTTGTAGAAAAGTAGGCATGTAGCTAACTTTTGCTAATGAAAATTAATCATCTCAGCAATAGTACAAATATGTGCTATTCAAGGAGCTTCCCAGGTGGTGCCAGTGGTAAAGAAATGACCTGCCAGTGCAGGAGACATAAGAGACACAGATTCAGTCCCTGGGTCAAGAAGACCCCCTGGAGAAGGAAATGGCAACCCACTCCAGTATTCTTGCCAGAAAAATCTCATAGCAGGCTGCAGTCCATAGGGTTGCAAAGAGCTGGACTTGACTGACGCACATGCTGTTCAGTGTAGTGTCCATTAGTCACATGTGGCTATTTAAATGTAAATATGAAGTAATTAAAATTGAACCCAGAAAAGGCAGTTCCTTAGTTACATAACCCAAGTACCCAGTAGCTACATGTGGCTAATGGCTGCCATTTTGGACAGCTCAGATAAAGATTTCCATTGTCATGAAAGATTCTCTTGGATCACACTGCTGTAGGATATTTGCGAACAGGGTGGTGTCTTATCCCTGTGGAACTTGCCCAGAGTTGGGCCTCGAAGGAGAACCAGCAGATAACCAGCATCTTCCTCCTGTTCCCTGTCTCCTTCTCTGATCTCACCATCCTGACACTTGTCAACCTCGACCACTCCTGCAACTTCACAGTCCACCCAATCAATGCCCAAGTCTGTGGATTTAGCCCCATTTCTTTTGTCTGTCCTCTGCCTTTTCTCCATTCCAGCTGTAAATATTTGCCAGGGCCTAACTTGGCTGTGGCCACGCCCTGCCATTGTCCACTTTGACCCCAGGATGAGTTTTTTAAAAGGTGTATGGGACACTGTCATTTCTTTCTTAAAGCTCTTAGGTAGCTCTCACAGCTTTCTTGGCATGACTGTGCAAAGATCTCTCTCCCACCCAACTTAATCTCCCATTTCTCTGAATTCACTGTTCCTTTCTTAGTGTTTTGGGGGCTCAGGCAAGCTAGCCCCTCCTGGAGGCTTCTCTGATTTCTCAAGTCTGGGTTGAGTGCCCCTGTACCCTTCCAGCCCCATGTGATTTTCCTTCTGGCGTTTCTGTTTTTGCTGTGTCATTGTCTTGTCTTTTTTTTCTTTCCCCATTATTTATGTTTCTGGTTTGGCTGCACTGGGTCTCATGGGCTGAGACCTCTCCCTGCAGTTCGAGGGCTTCTTGTTGTTATGCACGGACTTTTTCTCGCTGTGGCAAGTGGGGGCTACTCTCCAGTTGCGGTGCATGGGCTTCTCATTGCAGTGGCTTCTCTTGTGGTGGGACACAGGCTCGAGGGCCTGTGGGCATCAGTAACTGTGGCATACGGGGTCAGTTGCCTCGTGGCATGTGGGATCTTAGTTCCTGGACCAGGGATTGAACCTGTGTCCCCTGCATTGGCAGGCAGACTGCTAACCACTGGACAACCAGGGAGACTCCTGTTTACATCCTCCACTAGAAGTCAGTCCATGAAGACAGACTGTTCTCTCCTGCATTTTCAGCACTTGGCCCATTCTGGGCACACAGTAGACATCCCTGACATAGAGACTGAATAGATAAATGAAGACTGGCAGGTGGCCTATGCCCAGAGTAACCTCAGGCTCAATTTTTCCCCATGTGCCTGATTGTTTAGACTTAGGTAGATGGGAATTGAGGAGTCAGGGTGAGAATCACAGCAGTGTGTGGATAATAGTGACATGTCTTTCTTTCCAAACAGAGGGCAGGCTCAGGATCTCGGCGCGATCAGGCCAGGCAGCTGATCCTAGATCTAGAGACTCGAGGGAGTCAGGCCCTTCCTTTGTTCATCTCCTGCTTGGAGGACACAGGCCAGGACACTCTGGCTTCATTATTGAAGACCAGCAGACAAGCAGCAAAACAGGATGTGGAGGCCATCAGACCCCTGGATCTCAAGCCGGTGGTGCTCCGACCAGAGGGCCTCAAACCAGAGGAGCTGAGAGTGATGAAGCAGGACCCATCAAAGCCGAGCCAAGGAAGACTAGCTCCAGTGGTGCTGGGGCCGGAGGAGCTCTGGCCAGCCAAGCTCAGGCCTGAGGTTCTCAGACCAGAGGTACCCAGGCCAGTGGACATTGGTTTTGGAGGATTCACTGATGTCTGTGAGTACCAAGAGAGGGTGGTGGGTGGGTGTACCAAGTGGTCATTGACAAGTGACCAGTGGTACAGCTGGGTAGCGTGAGCTTCAAAACTTAATTTTGGTGTTGTCTTTCTGAGTACTTACAGGGGATGGATGGAATATTCTGGTAGGGGTTCAGGAGAGCCCCTCCTCTGAAAACATGTGTTGAAGTCTGGTTTTCATGTCATGGGTTTTGATCAGTGTTTCCAGATCGATCTAGTGTTTGTGATTTGCCTTTGGGTCCAGGTGAGTTGAGTGGACTAGCGCAGGCTTGAGGTCAGGAAGGAGGCGTCTGTTAGAGTCTGTCTCAAGTAGGCGCTGTACATACCCTTTCCTCCTCTCCTCACAACAACCCTGCAAGGCAGGGCATCATTAGGCCCGATCTCGTTGATGAGGAACCCAAGACTCAGGGAGGTGAAATAATTGCCTATGGTCACAAAGCTACATCCAGTAAAATACATAAGTCCAAAGACTGCAGCTGGATGGTTTTTACTGATTGGGCTTCCCTGGTGGCTCAGCGGTAAAAAATCCACCTGCCACTTCAGGAGGCGTGGATTTGGTCTCTGCGTGGGGAAGATCCCCTAGAGAAGGAAATGGCAACTCCAGTGTTCTTGCCTGGGACATCCCATGGATGGAGAAGCCTGGCGGGTTGCAGTCCATGAGACTGCAAAAAGCTGGACATGACTTAGCAACTAAACAGCAACACACAGGTAACCACACTCCAGATTATGACCATATAGAGCATTCTGCTGTTCTTTGAGACTCTCTTGTACTTCTTTCCAGTCTATTCCCCTTCTTCCCCCTTCCAAAGGAATCACTATTTTGATCTCTATTGCCACAGATCCCTTTTGCTTGTCCTTGAACTTCAGTGCAAATGAAATCCTATGTACTCTTTGAGTCTGGCTTCTCTTGCCATCATTATATTTGTGAAATTCACTCACGCTGTTGTGTGTATCAGAAGTTAATTCTGTTTCATTGGGAAGTAGTTCTTATTCTGAATCGTCCACAGTTTATTTAACCATTCTCTTGTTGATGCGCGTGTGGTTTTTTCTTAGGGCTTTGTTTCCATGGCAGCATGTGGAGACCTAGCACTTTCTATTTCATGGTTGCCCAGTTGGCCATTGCCATGGTATGAATGCTAATAATAATATTAGTAGTGATGGTTAACTTTACTGAGTGTGGCATGTGGGATCTTTAGTTACGTCACGTGGGATCAAGTTCCCCAACCAGGGATCGAACCTAGGCCCCTTGCATTGGGAGCCTGGAGTCTCAGCCACTGGACGACCAGGGAAGTCCTCCATGTGTGATTTGTGTTGCCTAGGCCCAGCACTAGGATAGCTACCCTTTCTTCCCTTAGGCAGCAGAGGGAGTGTGTTT
Source organism: Neotragus moschatus (assembly GCA_006410615.1). NCBI lineage: Eukaryota > Metazoa > Chordata > Mammalia > Artiodactyla > Bovidae > Neotragus > Neotragus moschatus. The sequence goes on from SJYA01002443.1 coordinate 3,531,639, forward strand.
CCCGCTTTCTCTCTCTGCTGGAGCCATGGGCATGTGCTCAGTGATGCTCAGGCTATGACTGATTCTTTCGCGCACGCACTTGCCCAAATGTGCTTCTTGTTCCCTTGGAAGCTGTCATTTTGGGAGAAATGGGTTTCATGCATGTTATTTCTGACTACTTTATCCTCCGTGTGGGACTAGAACCCCTCCCTGCCTTTGTTATGCAGTGACTGCTGCCTGCAGCCTTCCTTAGCTCTTTTCTTTCTTTTTTTTAGCAATTATGTATTTGGCTGTGCTGGGTCTTGCTGCACTCGGGCTTTCTCTAGTTGCAGCAAGTGAGGCCTACTCTTCTTATTGCAGTGACTTCTCTTGTTGCGGAGCATGGGCCCTAGGGTTCGAGATTCAGTAGTTTTGGCACATGGGCTTAGTTGCCCCAAGGTATGTAGGATCTTCCTGGAATGAACTCATGTCAGCCACTGGACCACTAGGGAGCTCCTTCCCTGCCTCTTTCTTCTGGTATCTTTGTCAGTTCACTCCCTCTACATGTTGCTGTGGCCTATGGACCTCTCAAGAGCAATCATTTTGCTTTGTAGATTTTTTTTTTTAGGTAAAAATTGAAAAAAAACTTTTCCATCTTCATTGAGATATAATTGATGTATATATAACACACTGTGTAAGTTTAAGGTGATGATTCGATACTTGGATGTATTATGGAAAAAGGACTACACTAAGGCTAGTTAGCACATCTATCAACTCACATAATTAACACTTTTTTTTTTTTAAAGGCTTAAAATGTATTTTAATGAGTTCATGTTGCATTGTTTCATTTCTCAGAAAAACTTCAAAGGTATTAGGGACAAATCAAACATGGTACACCAATAAAAAATGCACAGCATAGCTACCTAAGATAGGCAAAGCTAAGAGCTACCGTCGGACATTCAGCATGCAGCAACCCTGTTCTCAAGATTGTACTAGGCCTATCAAGAAAAGCTGTGAATGGCCAAGAAAAAGATAGAGGCAAGTTTAACACAAGATTTTTTTAAAGATACACTAAATGAAAATCTCTAAGAGAAAATGTCTTCCTTGGGACATGAAAGGGTAATATATGGGACATAACAGAACCGTATGTATGTTGTCTGTGACCTCTGTGGACATGTGCCTAAATTCCCACCTGGGAGTGATTGGAACAGTGGGGCCAAGGTCATTGGGGGATGTTTGGTTTTTGTGGTATATGTGGCAGGATCTCTTGGGTAAGACAGTGCAGTAAGTTGTGTCCAACTCTTGTGACCCCATGGACTGTAGCCTGCCAGGCTCCTCTATGGGATTCTCCAGGCAAGAATACTGAAGTGGGTTGCCATTTCCTTCTCCAGAACAGTTTTTTTTTTGTATATGTGGTGAGAATATTTAAGATTTACTTGCTCAGCACCTTTCAGGTATGAAAGTGAAAGTGAAAGTCGCTCACTTGTATCTAACTCTTTGTGACCCCATTGACCATATATTCCGTGGAATTTTCCAGGCCAGAATACCAGAGTGGCTAGCCATTCCCTTCTTTAGGGGTCTTCCCAACCCAGGTGCTGAACCCAGCTCTCTTGCATTGTAGGTGGATTCTTTACCATCTGAGCTACCTGGGAAGCCCTAATACTTGAAAAAAAAAAATAGTAATACCGTATGATCCAGCAGTTCCACTTCTGGGTATATATTATCTTTCTATGTTTTCTTATGGCTCACTTAGCTTCCTTAAAACAACAGTTTTGAATTCTTTATTGGGCAAATCATAGATTTCCATTGTGTGTTTTTGGTGGTATCTTGTTTCCTTAATTTTTCATATTCCTCAAAGTCTTGTGTTGCTATCTTTGAATTTGAAGAAGGCGCAATCTCCTCTAGTCTTTATTCTTCAATGTGGCCTATGTAATTAGAATTTTGCACCAACAGTATACTGCAACTTCTCTTTTAGACTCTTGGACTTCCACAAAGGCATTCTTATCTGTGGGTGATTGTCAAAAATCAGTGTTCTTTGGGAGAATGAAGGTGGTAGAAAACTCTTATTCTGCCGTTTTGATGGTGTTACTCTCTCACTTTGTGGATCATTACTGCCAGTTCAAGAAATAAACACATTCTTCAGCAGTAGTTGCTGCTGTTGTTCAGTTGCTAAGTCATGTCCGACTCTTTGTGACCCCATGGACTGCAGCACACCAGGCTCCCCTGTCCTTCTCTATCTCCCCAAGTTTGCTCAGGTTCATGTGCACTGAGTCAGTATCTAATTTCATCCTTTTCTGCCTCCTCCCCTTTTGCCCTCAGTCTTTCCCAGCATCAGGGTCTTTTCCATTGAGTTGGCTCTTTGCATGTGGCCAGAGTATTGGAGCTTCAGCTTCAGCATCAGTCCTTCCAGTGAATATTCAGAGTTGATTTCCTTTAGGATTGACTGGTTTGATCTCCTTGCAGTTCAAGGGACTCTCAAGGGTCTTCTCCAGCACCACAATTCAAAAGCATCAGTTCTTCAGCGCTCAGCCTGCTTTATGATCCAATTCTCACGTCTGGATATGTAGTAGATAATGGTATATTCAGTAGTATTGGTATTTGTAGTATTGACATTTGTAGTATCCAGTAGTATTGGCATTTTCTAATACTGAAAATGGTATTTTCAGTAGTAGATAATGGTATTTTGGGAGTACAGTGGAATTTTGGAAATGAGCAGTTGTTTAGAGATTAAGTTTGTGGTCTAATGGGAGTCTTCAGGCTAGGTAAAACCATTTCTAATTTAAAAGATGGAATGTCAATGCATTTATGGCATGACTTTTAAACTGGCAAAAGAATAGCTCCTGACAAGGTCCAGGCCCGCTCTGAGCGATGAATGGCATCATGGTTGGATCATGAGTATAGTCTCTGGCATGACTGGGTGATGGTCAATGTCTATTTATTTAAAAAGAAAAAGTCCCATAACCTTGTAGGCTCGTGGTCAGTTGACTTCTTGCTAATTGAAATGAAAACTCTCTTGATACTGAAAGAAAAATAACACCTTTACTCATTTATTCATTATTCAGCTATTTGGTGAGGACCTTCAGCTATTTGGTGTGCGCCGGAATTCCGTGGACTGTATAGACCGTGGGATTGCAGAGTCGGACACGACTGAACGACTTTCACTTTCACTTTCAGTTTACCGTGTGCTGGGCTCCATGGATTCCACAGAGAGGGAACAGACTTGGAGCTTCCCTATGTCTCTCTGTTCTAGAATTTCACATAAATGGAACCACACCGTGTACACTCTGCTGGCTGTTTAAAACCTCGGAGTGGTGTTTTTGCAGCTATCCATAGTGTTGCATGTACTCCTTCCTTTTTCAGTTCTGTCGTGTCCTTTTGTATAGTTGTGTCACAATTGGCTTACCCATCCACTTGCTGATGGATGTTTGTGTTGTTTCTAGTATGAATAAGGCTTTGATGATCATTCATGGCCAAGTTGTTTGGTGCTCACTGTGCTCATTTCCCTTGGCTCTGTACCTGGGAGTAGAGTTGCTGGTCAGAGAGTAGGTGTGTGTTCAACCGTAATGGAAACTTCTTTTTTTAAAAAAAAAGAAAATGATTTGTTTGTTTGTGGCTGTGCTGGGTCCTCCTTGCTGTGCGTGGCCTTTCTCTAGTTGAGGCGAGCAGGGGCTGCTCTTCATTGTGCACGGGCTTCTCATTGCGGTGGCTTCTCTTGCTGCGGAGCACAGGCTCTAGTTGCACAGTCGTCAGTCATTGTGGTGAACCCAGGGATCAAACCTGTGTCCCCTGCATTGGCAAGTGGCTTCTTATCCACTGTACCACCAGGGAAACCCCTGGAAACTTCTAAATAGTTCCCCAAGGTGGCTGTGCCACTTGACTTCACCGGCAGTCCCCGGGAGTTCCTGCATTCCTGCTCTTCTGCGTTTCTGTGGGAGGTGTCCTCACAGGGTCCCTTGTCCCTTCCCTGTTGGACCCTGACATTCACGTTTTCCCTCTTTCTCCCTCCAGGTCCCCAGGACAGAGCCAAGGGAAATACTGACCTGGTGAGTCTTCACGTCATTTGGGGCCGATTGTGTTGGCTCTCGGCTCTTCCGCTCTCTGCTTCCCAGGTCCTCCCTGCAGCTGTGTCAGGAGCCCCAGGAGCTCAGCCCAGCTCAGTCCTGAACCCCCTCAACGCCCTGACCCTGGAACAGCTCTCCTGAAGCAGATTGTCTAACCCTGCTCTTTCCTCATCTGTGAAGTTGGGTTAGATCTAAGGAGGGTCAGTATGAGAATGGGCTGGGGCACCTACCCTGGACCAAGTCACTCCCTGTCTCAGTCACAGTATTTATTGTGTGACTTCCCTGTGTCAGCCTGGACTTTGCACTAGGACACCTGGGAACCAGCCACTCAAGTTTCTAGCACTCGTGGAGCCATCAGCCTAGCGGAGACTCGTCACACAAAGAAATATATAAGTGTAAATATTGTGAGTGTGAGTGAGTGAAGCCGCTCAGTCGTGTCCAAATCTTTGCGACCCCGTGGACTGTAGTCCACCAGGCTCCTCTGTCCATGGGATTTTCCAGGCAAGAATACTGGGAGTGGGTTGCCATTTCCTTCTCCAGGGGATCTTCCTAACCCGGGGATCGAACTCAGGTCTCCTGCATTGCAGGCAGACGCTTTAACCTCTGAGCCACCAGGAACAGCAAAAAAAAAAAAAAAACCCAGGCTGCTGTGAGAGAGAATTACTAGAGAAACATTGAACCTTGAGAGGAAGTGGCCTCAGACTCTCCAAGGGTGACTTGGGCAGGAGTCTGCCAGCAGAGCTGATCACGCAATTGTTAGTACTCTCCAGGACTGGGCGACCTGTTGGTCCTTTGGGGGTCAGTGTCTAGGGGAGCTGAATTTCTCAGCTAGCGATTCCATCCTGAGTACTCTGAGGGGAGCTAGTCTTCTGTCCCAGGTTTAGCTGATCATCCATCACACGGCTATGTGTGTGTGGTGTGGATGCCAGACACCCGCTTCAGAGGGAGGGAGACTGCAGGCTCTGTCCCATCTCTCCAGACTGCCCTCCCCATGGGTGAGACCCAGGGGGCTGCCTTCTCTCCTGAGGAGTGCAGCAAGACCCTGGTTTACGCTGGTCCCTCTGCTTGGGCAGGCCTACGTCCTGAACGCAGACCCCTGCGGCCACTGCCTGATCATCAACAACGTGAACTTCTGCTGCGAGTCGGGGCTCACGACCCGCGCGGGCTCCAGCGTCGACTGTGCGAGGATGCAGCGGCGCTTCCGCCTGCTGCAGTTTGCGGTGGAGGTGAAATGTGACCTGACCGCCAAGGTGCGGGCCCTGTGCGCGGACAGAAACGGGGGCTCGTGGGGTGGTGTCCTAAAGGGGGCCCTGAAAGCCAGCGACTCCCCAGGACAAGCCCTTCAGTCCGTGGGACCGCAAGAGGCAGTGTGGCTCAGTGGCTACCAGCAAGAGCTCCAGACTCGGAGACCCGGGTTGAGGACTGACTCCCCCACTCCCTGTGTGACTCCCGAGCCTGAGCTTCTCTAGCTACAAATCGAGACCCATGCTCATGTCCTTCGGTTGCGTTAGGTAAGTGTTAGTCACTCAGTCATGTCTGACTCTTTGTGACTCCATGGACTGTAGCCCACCAGGCTCCTCTGCCCATGGAATTCTCCAGGCAAGAATACTAGAGTCTGGGTCGATCTCCCGACCCAGAGATTGAATCCAGGTCTCCTGTATTGCAGGGAGATTCTTTACCGTCTGAGCCACCAGGGACATTGTAGGAGTAGATAAAGAGTGCCCAGCCCAGCATCTCTTCCCCTGTCTTCTCCTGTGATCACTGTGACTGTCCTTACTTCACTACTGGCCCTGGGAGCAGGGGACTGGCCCAGGATGAGAACCTGATCCATCAGTGGTTGGGCTCACCCCCGGCCCTCTCTTGCAGCAAATGGTCCAGGCTTTGACGCAGCTGGCGCGGCGGGACCACAGTGCTCTGGACTGCTGTGTGGTGGTCATCCTCTCTCACGGCTGTCAGGTTGGTGACCTTACCTTCTCTAGCAGGCGCCCGGGAAGGCTGCCCCGAGAGGCCCTGCAGGAACCTTGTCCCTTCCTGTGTTCAAGACACCCTGGCCTTTGTGGGAAGAGGCACAGGGCTCTGTCCACCTCCTGCTGTTTTCTCAGAAGCCATTTGGCCCTCTGAGGAGTTGGGTGCTCCTCCTGGGTGGGAGGGCTGCCACCCCGGGAGAAACCATCTGGGAGAGGCAGGAAGAGGTAAGCTGGATTTTGTTCTGAGCCGGGCACAGCTTACAAGAGCTCCCAGCTCCTGTCTTGGTCCTGCTGGATGTTGTTTCAGGCCCTTTGCTGCTGGCTGTGAGTTGGGACGCTGGGACCCACTCTGGCCTTGACCACTAATGTGCTGGATCATGGTGGCCAAGACTCTCCCCCTTTCTGGGCCTCAGTTTCCTCATCTTTTGAATTGAGGGGCTGGATAGAGCAGAGGTAACAACCCCAGTGGATTGTACAGTGTTTTCAAAACTGTAGCATGGAAGTCACGATTTTCACCTTGTCCTGAAAAACCACAAAGGTCTGACCCATCAGGCCCTTATCCTCAAAGAGCAAAATTCTGGCCTGTGGCTGGGCTGGGGCCACCCCTTTGGTCCTTTCATTCACAATGTGGCCCCTAGACGGCAGCGTGGGCATTGCCTGGCAGCTCAGGAGAATG
>SJYA01002443.1:3538324-3595937 GCA_006410615.1 Neotragus moschatus
AAAAAAAAAAAAAAAACCCAGGCTGCTGTGAGAGAGAATTACTAGAGAAACATTGAACCTTGAGAGGAAGTGGCCTCAGACTCTCCAAGGGTGACTTGGGCAGGAGTCTGCCAGCAGAGCTGATCACGCAATTGTTAGTACTCTCCAGGACTGGGCGACCTGTTGGTCCTTTGGGGGTCAGTGTCTAGGGGAGCTGAATTTCTCAGCTAGCGATTCCATCCTGAGTACTCTGAGGGGAGCTAGTCTTCTGTCCCAGGTTTAGCTGATCATCCATCACACGGCTATGTGTGTGTGGTGTGGATGCCAGACACCCGCTTCAGAGGGAGGGAGACTGCAGGCTCTGTCCCATCTCTCCAGACTGCCCTCCCCATGGGTGAGACCCAGGGGGCTGCCTTCTCTCCTGAGGAGTGCAGCAAGACCCTGGTTTACGCTGGTCCCTCTGCTTGGGCAGGCCTACGTCCTGAACGCAGACCCCTGCGGCCACTGCCTGATCATCAACAACGTGAACTTCTGCTGCGAGTCGGGGCTCACGACCCGCGCGGGCTCCAGCGTCGACTGTGCGAGGATGCAGCGGCGCTTCCGCCTGCTGCAGTTTGCGGTGGAGGTGAAATGTGACCTGACCGCCAAGGTGCGGGCCCTGTGCGCGGACAGAAACGGGGGCTCGTGGGGTGGTGTCCTAAAGGGGGCCCTGAAAGCCAGCGACTCCCCAGGACAAGCCCTTCAGTCCGTGGGACCGCAAGAGGCAGTGTGGCTCAGTGGCTACCAGCAAGAGCTCCAGACTCGGAGACCCGGGTTGAGGACTGACTCCCCCACTCCCTGTGTGACTCCCGAGCCTGAGCTTCTCTAGCTACAAATCGAGACCCATGCTCATGTCCTTCGGTTGCGTTAGGTAAGTGTTAGTCACTCAGTCATGTCTGACTCTTTGTGACTCCATGGACTGTAGCCCACCAGGCTCCTCTGCCCATGGAATTCTCCAGGCAAGAATACTAGAGTCTGGGTCGATCTCCCGACCCAGAGATTGAATCCAGGTCTCCTGTATTGCAGGGAGATTCTTTACCGTCTGAGCCACCAGGGACATTGTAGGAGTAGATAAAGAGTGCCCAGCCCAGCATCTCTTCCCCTGTCTTCTCCTGTGATCACTGTGACTGTCCTTACTTCACTACTGGCCCTGGGAGCAGGGGACTGGCCCAGGATGAGAACCTGATCCATCAGTGGTTGGGCTCACCCCCGGCCCTCTCTTGCAGCAAATGGTCCAGGCTTTGACGCAGCTGGCGCGGCGGGACCACAGTGCTCTGGACTGCTGTGTGGTGGTCATCCTCTCTCACGGCTGTCAGGTTGGTGACCTTACCTTCTCTAGCAGGCGCCCGGGAAGGCTGCCCCGAGAGGCCCTGCAGGAACCTTGTCCCTTCCTGTGTTCAAGACACCCTGGCCTTTGTGGGAAGAGGCACAGGGCTCTGTCCACCTCCTGCTGTTTTCTCAGAAGCCATTTGGCCCTCTGAGGAGTTGGGTGCTCCTCCTGGGTGGGAGGGCTGCCACCCCGGGAGAAACCATCTGGGAGAGGCAGGAAGAGGTAAGCTGGATTTTGTTCTGAGCCGGGCACAGCTTACAAGAGCTCCCAGCTCCTGTCTTGGTCCTGCTGGATGTTGTTTCAGGCCCTTTGCTGCTGGCTGTGAGTTGGGACGCTGGGACCCACTCTGGCCTTGACCACTAATGTGCTGGATCATGGTGGCCAAGACTCTCCCCCTTTCTGGGCCTCAGTTTCCTCATCTTTTGAATTGAGGGGCTGGATAGAGCAGAGGTAACAACCCCAGTGGATTGTACAGTGTTTTCAAAACTGTAGCATGGAAGTCACGATTTTCACCTTGTCCTGAAAAACCACAAAGGTCTGACCCATCAGGCCCTTATCCTCAAAGAGCAAAATTCTGGCCTGTGGCTGGGCTGGGGCCACCCCTTTGGTCCTTTCATTCACAATGTGGCCCCTGGACGGCAGCGTGGGCATTGCCTGGCAGCTCAGGAGAATGTAGGCTCTCATTCAGAGCCTGTACCTCAACAGGACCCCTGTGAACACACAGTTTAAGAGGAGTTGTTCTAGAGTAGTCATTCTCAGTTTAGCTGTAACAGAGGTACCTGAAGGGCTAGATTTCTGGTCCCCACTACCCAGATTTCTGATTTGGGAAGTCTGGCTGGGAATTTGCATGTCTTGTAAGTTTCCAGGTGATGCTGATGGTGCTGGTCCAGGGACCACACTTTGAGAACAACCAGTCTAGAGGAAGCTGGCCAGTGTTCTTGAGTTAGGCTATCTGGTGCTTATAGGCATGTGAGTTTGAGACCCTTGGAATTGAGGCTGCCCAGGACCAACCTGCTGTGTTTCACTCAGCCTTGTGCCCCTGGCGGAACCTTCTAAATGCTTGGTCCCCACAAAGCCTCTGCACAAACAGGCCATTGGATTCCTACCATAACTTCTTGGGTTTGTCACCAGAGTTCTTGGTCTTCTAGGCCAGCCACCGCCAGTTCCCAGGGGCTGTTTATGGCACAGATGGATGTCCTGTGTCCGTCGAGAGAATTGTGAACACTTTCAATGGTACTGGCTGCCCCAGCTTGGGAGGGAAGCCCAAGCTCTTCTTCATCCAGGCCTGTGGTGGAGGTAAGCCAGTCCTCAGCGTCACTGCAGATGAGGCTAGTGGGAAAGCAGAGGTTGATCCAGGCATCCAGGGGGTCCCAAACATGGTCACTGCTGTCCGAAAGTGGCACCTCCATCTAGTTGGAGTAGCCTGAACCCTGTCTAACTTTTAGAGGTTTGCATCTCATGATGCTATAGCATCAGGGGATCATTCAACTGTGGCCACTTCAACCTCAGGCTTGGCGAAAACAAAGAACACAGAGGAGAGAGGAAACTTCTTTCATTTTCCTTACCTCCTGTCATTCTCTTGACCTCCATCAACCTACCTCCCTCCCACTGTTAGAGAGAAAGGGAAGCTACTGCTGGATTAACTGTTGGAATTCTCAAAGGCTTAGGTATTAGGGAGTCAGTAATTTTTAAGGATTATTTAGATTGTTTGTAGCTTTGCTATATCCTGATTTTAAGACTGAGCCCTACTTCACCGTTACCTGGTTTTCTTGTAAAATAAAAGAGGGAAGAGAGAAGAACACTGTGTGTCCTGGGGACGTGAGGTCATCTCCGGGTGAACTGGCCCTGACCTCTTTGCCTCCCCCGCCTGTCATGCTGTGCCCACCCCAGCACTGCTCAAGCTGCTCTGGCTTACTCCTCAGCCTTCCTATGTGCCATCCCTCTGCCTTATCTCCTGGCCAACTCTTAATCATCCATCTTTTTGGTTACAGTTTATTGTCACTGCTTTCAGGAAGTCTTACCTGAAGATCCCCTTCCTTGCACAGAGTCAGGGTTCTCTGGCCCTTGTTCTCCTGTAGCCCCTGTTCTTCCCTTGTCTTAACACTTTCTCCTAGTATTGAGATGGTCTCATCTCTTGGTCAACCCTCTGAGGGCAGGCTAGACCCACCTGCCCTACAGCTGGGCCCTTGCCTGACACAAAGCCAGTAGCATGCTTGCATCTTTTGTGCGTTCTAATTGTTTGACTTTGAAATAAAACCGTATAAAAATATCTGTGAGCAAAATCTGAAGTAATGTGGACTCCCACCAATAAAAACTAAACCAAACAACTAACTGAGAACAGGAGAACTCCAAAGCTGGAAAGCAGTAGTTAAGGTGCCACCTTTGAAATTCGGGTCCCTGCTTCGCCCCCTTGTGTTTTAATGCCGCGGGATCATGTGTTTAACGCTGTTGCCACGTGAGGGCGCCACCATCAGCTGAGACCAGAAATACCCAAAGGCTGCTATCTCTGCCCCTGTCTGGTGAGGTGTCCTGCTGTTACGTGTCTCTGAACTGGTCTGCCCTGGGTTTTGGTGACTCGTGTTGCTATTTAAGATTCACTGTTGTTGCAATTTAAATCAATTTAAAAATCTTCTAAAGGTCATCTGCCCCTTCATTAAGAGAGAGAGTGGGTACCAAGGTGGAAGAACGCAACTCAGAGTCAGTAACTCTGCTGTGAAATGTCAGTGAGTAAGCCGTGTGATGAACTTGGCCAGAGCGGAGGGGCCTGAGATTTGGGGGTGACCCCTCCAGAACTTTGGAGGTCATGCCGAGAGGCCAGAAAGGAAGAATCATGGATGACAGTGGTTGTGGATTTTATGTCCTGAGGGAATGGCTCCTCGTCCCACTGTGCTTATTCTCATGGGAAGTCAGGCTTCCTCACAGGAGTTTTGAATCAGTGAGGCTCCTTAAGAAGAAAGCAGTGCCTTCCCTGCGTAACCTGTAGGTGAGGTCTTCCCCTCAGATTTGTAGGAGGATGACATGTGAATCCAGACACAGCCAGTATCCCCTGTCTGGCCCCTTTCTTCCTCTGTCCCCCGTCCTCCCCTCCCCGAGCCCATCGTCTCTGCTCCATTTTCAGAGGCAGCCCCCCTGCCCGCCCCGTCGCCTTCAGCCCTTTCTGTGGCATCCCCCTCACTGAAGTGCCCCCTCCCCCACTGCACCCTGCTGCCCCGGGCGGACCCAGCCACAGCCCCACCCTCCCATCCCAGGTGCCCTTCCCCATCCCCCTTCCAGTCACTCCTGGAACCCAGGGTGGATTCCAGAATCTTGGTCAAGAAGACAACCGGAAGCAGTGACCTGGGATAGCAGTCCAGTTTTCACAGATCTAAGAAGCCGCCCATGCAGGCTTGAGGGCCCCCATGGGAAGCAGCAGGGTAGCTGAGAGCCATAAGAATGTAGGCTGGAGTCCTGGTCCCTTGCATATTAGCCGTGAGATCACAGACAGATCACCAAGTTCCTGAGCTTCAGGTGAGAGGTCAGTCGACATTGGGGTTATTATTGTAGGGTTTCCAGAGCCATCTGTCCTCTCTGTCCCGTGAACCGTGACCTCCCTCGTTCCTTGCTGTTATCCACCATGGATCCAGCCACACAAACCCTCCCGCTCTCCTGCCCTGGGACCTGCCTGACAGATGCTGTTTCTCCCCACAGGACTGTTCTCCCGTCTTGCAAGGGAGACTAGGTCACAGCTGCCTGCTCCAGAAGCCTCTGGGCCACTCCACCCTCTGCCTGTCTTTACTGAAGCTCTTTTAGGGTGCCTTCTTTCTCTTGTTTTGCTGGTGTAACTTGTGGGATCTTAGTTCCCTGATCAGGGATTGAACCCTTGCCCCTGCAATAAAAGTGTGGTAACTCAACCACTGGACCTCCAGGGAACCCCCTGATGTGACTTGAGTTTCTTTTTTTTAATTTTTGCCTGTGCTGGGTCTTTGTAGCTGCACACAGGCTTTCCCCAGTTGCAGTGAGTGGGGAGCCACTCTCTGGTTATGGTGCATGGGCTTCTGATTGAGGTGGCCTCTCGTTGCAGAGCTGGGCTCTAGGGTGTCTGGACCTCATTAGTTATGAAGTAGTTATCCTGGGTTCCAGAGCACAGGCTCAATAGTTTTGGTGCATGGGCTCAGTTGCATGTGGGATCTTCCCAGACCGGGGATGAACCTGTGTCTCCTGCATTGGCAAACTGACTCTTTACCACTGAGCCACAGGGAAGCCTGTGACTTGATCTTTAATGACATGAAATAAAATTTGCCATTTTAACTGTTTAAAATTGTTCAATTCAGTGGTTGTCAGTACAGTCATGATGTTGTGGGAACATCATCACCATCTAATTCTAGAACATTTCATCTTCCTCCCAAAGAAACTCCATACCCGGTAGCAGGCACTCCATTCCCCCTCCTAACAGTAAGTAAGCTGCTTTCTTCTCTCTGGATTTGCCTCTTCTGGACACTTCATATAAACAGGATGTCATGTGGCCTTTGGTACTTGGCTTCTCTCACTTAGCCTTCTCTGGAGGCCCATCCACATTGTTTTATGCTGCAGTATTCCATCCCTTTTTAAGCTCGAGTAACATTCTGTTGGATGTTTATACCTCCATTCATCTGTCTGTGGACACATGAGTGCTTTCTACCTTTTGTGTGCTGTGAATAATATGATGAATGTTGCTACATAAGTTCTTGTTTGAACACCTGTTTCCAGTTCTTTGGTGAGTATACCTTCTAACTGGTTTCTTTTGCTGTTTTTAAAATGTCTGCATTCTTGCTCCCCCCCGCCCCCACTTTATTTAATGAACATGTAAAAATTTTGTTTTAGTAAAAGTAAAGCTCCTGTTTAGGCTTCCTGCTCGTGTTGGCCTGGCACTAGACCCCTGGCTCCAGAGGAAATCAGGCCTCTCAGAGCTGGTGGCACAGAGAAGTGGGAGCTCTGGTCTGGATGTCTCACTGACAACTTGTGTCTGTTTCCGCTTCCTGCAGAGCAGAAAGACCATGGTTTTGAGGTGGCCTCCACTTCCCCGGAAGATAAGACCCCCAGTAGCGACCCTGAGACGGATGCTACCCCATTCCAGGAAGGCCCACGTTCCACTGACGAGCCAGATGCCGTGTCTAGTCTGCCCACGCCCAGCGACATCTTGGTGTCCTACTCCACCTTCCCAGGTGAGTGGATCTGGAGGCCTCGTCCTTCTGGCCGGCAGGTCCCCTCATCTGCCCTGGAGGCAGTCGTGCTGTGAAGGAGAGACCTGCTGTGAGTCTTGGTTCTGCCGCTTGGTTGCCTCTGTGACCCTGAGTAAGTTACTTCACCTCTCGGAGCTTCAGCTCAGGGCGAGGCCGTCAAGGTGCCTCGAACGCACAATGGAAGTAGGCAAGCACCCTTGTTTTGGTGTGCCTCGGTCTCCTCACCTTTGTCCTGGCCCTGCCTCAGTCTTGTCATCTTTAAAATGGGAATATTAACTGTACCTTGGGGGTCATCATGGTGATTTTAACAAGGTGGCTGGCCCACTTCTGAGCCCAGTGCCTGGCACACAGCAGATGTGACAAATGTTTGTTTCCTTCTTTCTTATCCCTTGGAAGACTCACCTGACTTCTCCAAGCCTGGATTGCCTTGTTGGGAAAACAAGAATCCTAATCAAAGTCACAGGGTAGTGGCGAGGATGCAAGAAGATCACGCAGAGCCCAGAGATGCAGGCTCTGGAGGGCTATGGACATCAGTCAAGGTCTAGGGGTGGGCCCACCTGCATGGGGAGGGTGGCTCCCCAGCGAAGCTCAGCCTTTCTCCTTCCGCAGGCTTTGTCTCCTGGAGGGATCCCAAGAGCGGCTCCTGGTACATCGAGACCCTGGACAGCATTTTTGAGCAGTGGGCTCACTGTGAGGACCTTCAGACCCTCCTCCTCAGGGTGAGGCTGCTGGAGGGCCAGTGTGTCCTCCCCAGGGTGGGGGTGAGCAGGGCCCCAAGCCCAAGCCAAAGATTTCTTCTGCAAGCCAAAGTCTTGCCCTGAGGGTTGATGCTTTTGCTTCTGTAAATGCACGAAGTTACTGCCTGTAGTGGGGCTTCCCTGGTGGCTCAGTGCTAAAGAATCATCCTGCCAGTGCAGGAGACGTGGATTCGATCCCTGGATCAGGAACATCCCCTGGAGGAGGGCATGGCAGACCACTCCAGTATTCTTGCCTGGAGAATCCCATGGACAGAGGAGCCTGGCAAGCTGCAGTCCATGGGGTTGAGAAGAGTCGGACACGACTAAGTGACTAAAACAATGAACAGCAGCGCTGCCTGCAGTGACATTTGCTTGTTATGGCAAAGACAGCCTTCCCTGGCCTCTGAGGTGCCAGGCTGACACCCCACACTCCCCATTGATGGAGCCAGTCCTCATTGCCAACGTGGGACGGCCCAGTACCCGAGCACAGCCCCTGATGGCAGGTTACAGGCCTGTACCCTGTGCCCCTCTGTGCAGTCTTTACTCTTGACCCTCAAGAATCAGGAATCCTTTTAGTATCTCCTGACTTGGGAGGCCCCAGTGAGAATAGCGAAGCACGGCTGGACACTGCCCCACTCAGAGTGGTGGTTCCTCCAAGGGGCTCAGAACATGTGGGGTCCCCTCCTGCTCTGCTTAGGTTTTTTGTGCCATGGGAAGGGGCTGTGAGGGCTCCGACCACTCCTTCCTCCTGGGGAGGCTCTGGCTCTGAGCTTTGCTGAGCAGAGCAGAGGAGAGAAGCAGGTGCAGGGCCATCCGTGGCAGGACTCCAGGGGTGCCATGACCCATGGCCATGGAGGAGAAAGTCTCGCAGGCAGTTTGGGGCCCGTCAGGGCTAAGCAGTGTGCTTGACTCCTGGGCCCCGTCTCTTCTCGCAACTTTTCTTCATGTAGACCTTTTAATCTGGCTTGAATTTTGTGAATTTTGAATTTTCTTTTTAGAAAACTTTTATTGGAGTATAGTTGATTTACAGTGGTGTGTTATTAATAATTTCAAGTGAACAGCAAAGTGAATCAGTTACACATACATTTATCAACTCTTTTTTAGATTCTATTTCCACATAGGCCATCACAGAGTATTAGGTAGAGTCCCCTGTGCTATACAGTAGGCTCTTATTGGTCATCTGTTTTATATATAGCAGTGTGTATCTGGGCTTCCCCGGTGGCTCAGAGGGTGAAGTGTCTGCCTGCAGCGTGGGAGACCTGGGTTCAATCCCCGGGTCGGGAAGATCCCCTAGAGAGGGAAATGGCAACCCACTCCAGTACTCTTGCCTGGAAAATTTCCATGGACCGAGGAGCCTGGTAGGCTACTGTCCACAGGGTCACAAAGAGTCAGACATGACTGAGCAGCTTCACTTCACTTATGGTATTTGTCTTTGTTTGACTTCACTCAGTATGACAATCTCTAAGTCTATCCATATTGCTGCAAATGGCATTATTTTGTTATTTTTATGGTGAATTTTGACTTTTCTAAACTTATAATTGAGATGCTTGTTCCCTTATCTCCACCCTCTGCCCAGCGCACGCACGCGCGCACACGCACACACACGCACACACACACACACTCTCAAGAAGGCTGCAGCCAGAGCTATTTTTTGTTTTATTTTATTTTCAAAAGACTTTTTGGATGTGGACCATATTTAAAGTATTTATTGAATTTGTTACAACATTGCTTCTGTTTTCTGTTTTGGTGTTTTGGCCACAAGCCGTGTGGGATTCTGGCTCCCTGACCAGGGATCGAACATGAATCCCCTGCAGTGGAAGGTGAAGTCTTAACTCCTGGACCACCAGGGAAGTCCCTAGAGTTGTTTTTAAAGTTCTGACTTGGTGCGCATTCCCCGCAGCCCCACTTTGGGATTCTTCCTTCAGTGGAGAGAGCTCACAGGCCTCCCTGCGGTTGTGTTTTCACAGGTCGCTAATGCTGTTTCAGTGAAAGGAATTTACAAACAGATCCCTGGCTGTTTTAATTTCCTCCGGAAAAAACTTTTCTTTAAAACGTAATGAGATCAGGACCCCTCACCCTACCTTACCGTTCACCCTGAAACCTTCCTGCTCCAGCTCTGGCTGTGGCTAAGGCCTGGACTTTCCTACAACTGTGGCTGACATCCATTGGAGGGTTCTGTAAGCCTGTAGAGGGTCTGCTCTTTCCCCATGGGTGGCAGACAGTCCTAGTAGCTTCCAAGTTGGAGCCAAATGACCAGCGATGGAGGAGGAGGAGCAGAACGCCGTGGATACTGTGGAGCTTTTAGCCTGTGACCCATTCATGGCTAGTGGCTGTGGCCTGTGACCCCTGTGTTTTCTCTACATCAGGGCTTCTCAGCCTCGGCACAGCTGACATTGGAGCCAGAGAATCCTTTGTTGTGGGGCCATCCTTTGCACTGTGGAATGTTGAGCAGCCTGGCCTCCACCCACCTCTCTTGAGTCTTGACAACCAAACGTGTCTTCAGATATTGACAAATCTTCCTCATAAACCCCTACTGGGGAACCACTGATCTATAGGAAATTCTGGCTACAAACAAACCAGCATCTCTCTTGGATCAGTTTAGGGCTACCAGAATCTGAAGAGCTAGAATCTGTAAATCCTAAAATGAAATTTTAAAAATTATCAAGTTTTTCCATATTGCAGTGTTCTTTAAAAAAAAAAAAAAGTTGAATATGGACTCTCTTTCACCCATTTCTCCCTTATTTTGCTCTAACTTTTTATTGTTTCTTATATAAAGGAGACTGTGGCTTTTGGGGAAATATTTCCCCAGCTCTTATTTCTTTTGAACCCCCTACCCCATCCCAAGAAGTGACTGGGGTGGGAGCCGTGTGTTGGGGGAGGTTAAGTCACTTGTCCACGGAACACAATTAACCAGTGGAGAGACATGGCCAGATTTGGGCCTTCTTGAGTCCAGCCTGTGTCTTCCTGGCTTCAGGACCCTCATACCCCTCATCCCCCATCCACTCACTGAGCCTGTAAGCTCAGCTTAAAGACCCCAAGCCTGTTTCTTGCTTTCAGGGCCCTAGACATGAGTATGGTTTGCTAATAAGACTCTCACCAAGATATGATTCAAGTAGTTGTCACTTTATTGTTATTTTTCTCCTGTGACCTTTCCAAGTCTGAAACAGTCCCAGGGACTTCTGGTGGTTAGTTATTTTCAATCACCTGCAGGACACACAAGAAAATAATCAGATTAACTCAGCAGAGCAGAGCCTCGTGTGCAGATTCCCAGCGTTCTCCCTCCCCACTCTGCGCTGCCTGTGTGAATCAGGCAGCCAGATTTGAAGCAGCTCTCCCCAGGAGCTCTAATGATCACAGCTTTAAATGGATTTCCTGTGAAAAAGGAGTCTTAGCCAGGCAGTTCAGTTTGGGCTTCAGGGTAGAGGTGGAGTAGGGCTGGGAACTTATGGGCATGTTTGTATATGTGATTTGTTTCTCAAAAGATTTGAGAGACCCGAAATTGTTAACAATTGCTGCTGTTTGCCAGGCACTGTTGTGCACTATGGAAAGGGCTGTAACCTGTTTTCAGAAGCTATTTGGCAACTATTAAACATTCTAATGTGCCAACTCCATGATCCTTTGATGCCACAGGATCTGTGTAGCATAGAGACTCTGACCCGTGCAAGGATGTATGTCCAAGGGTGTTCATTGCAGCCACGTGAGAGGGGAAAATAGGAAAAGAGATGAAAGCTTCATTCATTATATTCATACTATGGAATCTTACTTAGAATAAGTAGATATATATGGGCTCACATGTATAGTGTGATATGGTGTTAAGTGAAAAAACCAAGTTGCAAAACAGTATGAGAAGTAAAATCCTATTTTTGGTTAGAAGACAGCATGTTTATATATACATATATAAATGTTTTATAGATGAACCTAAATAAATCAAGACCACACACCAAGTGTTGGTTATGATTATCTCTGGATGGTGGGACTGCAGGTGTCATACAAGTGAGGGGTTGTCTACTTCTTGACTTGATACACTCCTATATTCTTTTCATATTTTTTTTTTACCAAGAGTGTGTATTATAAAGCTGGTGAATACCGATGACTCATTTAATATCTGTTGAAAGGATGAACACCCCCGGCCACCTGTCTCCTGTCAGCTTTGCAGCTCCTGACCTTGGTTTGTCACCTGTCTGGATTTAGAACTCCAGGGTGCCCCCGGGCTGGGACCACTGCAGGGTTCCACTGGCCCCTCTGCAGTTGCTGGGGTGGCCTCCCCCAGAGGACAGCTGGCAGCTTGGCTCTGCTGCTCCTGGAACCTGTCACGGGCACATGTGCCTACCGTGACTGCTGTCCCGGGAACGCAGGACCCCTGCCCAGCTGCCTTGCAAGCCTTGTTTTCCCTGTTGACTCCCTCTGACATCAGGCTTTTAGCTGAGGCCTGCTCTGTTGTGCGTGTGTCTGTGGCTGGGAACAGCTGATATTGGGACCAGAAGACAGGACAGTTGCTCCCAGTCCCTGCTTGGGGCCCCCAAGGTGCTGCCAGGGCCAGCTGCCTGGTGACTCACACAGCAGCTGGGGCTGGAGAGCATCCTTGGATTTGGCTGGGAAACACCCTGCTTATCCTCCCATCTGATCTGTCCTGGGCCAGGCTCCTTTGAAATGCTGGTGGTACCTCCAAAGTCGGACTCAGGTTTTCCTCTGCCAGGATGAGATCATAGCTTTTCCCCAGTTGACTGAGAAAAATCTTGTAAATTAATGGCCACGCTCTTCTTGATTTTACATTTTCTCTAACAAACTTTTCTGGAACCTCTGGTGCCTATAACCACTTGTTGGCAAAAGAAATGCCAACAGACAGGCAAATGAGCAAGGAGCCGGCAAGTGTTAATGGGAAAACTCGGAGACAGCCACCTGCTTGTTTTGACAGTGCCCATTTGACAGTGCTGTCTTCCTCCTGGGACCGCATGCTCATGGCTGTGGTATCATATTTGATTTTATAATGGAGTGTTGGTTTGGTTTAATTAAACAGCTCTCTCTCTAAATTCAACTTAAAATAATGAAATCAGATGCCAACTTTCCCTTCTTTGAGAGCTCTGACACTACAGCTCCCATTTGTTCTGGGTCCTAAAAGAGTGAGTGAGTCTTGATCTAGTTCAAGTCCCATTTTACAGAAGAGCAAACTGAGGTGGTGGCAGTGCTGGGGGAGTGGGTAAAAAAGTGTCCCCCTGCCAATGGAAGGGGACATGGGTTCGATCCCTGGTCCAGGAAGATTTCACATGCCGAGAGGCAACTACACCCATGTGCTGCAACTATGGAAGCCCATGCTCTGCAACAAGAGAAGCCATTGCAATGAGAAACTCTCACATCACAACTGGAGAGTAGCCCTGGCTCACTGCAACTAGAGGAAGCCTGTGCACAGCAAGGAAGACCCAGCGCAAACAAAAAAGGAAAAAAAATAAAAGTGCCCCCAATCAGCACAGGGTCCTCCTCTTCCCCCCTCGCCCAAACATCCATCATCAGGCACAACACCTTAATCCTTCCCCCAGGTAGCCCCCAGGCCTGCCCTTCTTGTGACATCTCTCCATGTTCTGGCTGTTCCCACCTACTGTTGATTATATCCATGGCTGCTCCCAAGATTGGTGCTTTTTTTTTTTTTTTAATACAATTTTTTCTGGTTTCCATTATAAATGATTATCCATTGTTTTAAAAAAATAGAAATTGAGCTGGTTTGGAAGTTTGTGAAGAACTGATTTTGAACTCACAGGATCAAGCTCTTTAGGGACACAGTCACAGTTGTAGTGGGACCAACTCAGCTCCATTTACCTGGACTGTCATGGTCTGAAACACAAAGGTCTGCATCCCAGGAAACCTTCCAGTCCAGGGTGAACTGAGATGATTGGTCACCCTACAGAATATCTGGGGGACCCTTTGGTTTATTTTTTATTACTTTTTAAACTTGTTTGATATTAATGAAAAATTCTACCACCATAAACAAGCATTAATTACATTTAGAAAAAATTTATCTACCAGCTAATAAAATAATATATATTAGTCTTGTTACTTTGGGCTATAAAATAACCTATAGTAGATCTTTCCCCATTAACACAGATATGGCTTTTTGGATATATAATCAAGGCTTTCCTGGTGGCTCAGATGGTAAAGAATCCGCCTGCAATGCAGGAGACCTGTGTTCTATCCCTGGGTTGGGAAGACCCCCTGGAGGAGGGTATGGCAACCCACTCCAGTATTCTTGCCTGGAGAATCCCCATGGACAGAGGAGCCTGGTGGGTTACAGTCCATGGGGTTGCAAAGAGTCAGACACGTCTGAGTGACTAAGCTCAGGACAGCACAGCACACATGTAACCCCAGAACATGTGATTCAGCTTTTTTAAAAAAACGGTTTGCTTCTCTTTTCCTGAATTCAAGAAGAAGTCTTTTTGCCTCTGAAAATCTCTTCTGTAATTATCTAAGAAAGCTGCAAAGATCTTTTACATCAGAGGTTCTACATAAAATTAAATGTAAAGTTACGGTGGAGGTAACTAATTCTTATGTATCACTTAATCGGGGTCATTAAGGTTTAACACTGCTTCTTAATTGCTAAAAATATGGGGGGCCCCTTTAGAAGGACTAGTTTCCAACAATTAAGGCGGTGGGGGACTCAAATGACTGGGTTTTGGGCTTTGCAGATAAATGTAGCATTGGGCAGTAGGGTCTGGGCTTATACATAAATAAAGAAAAGCAAAGTACTCCATGAATCCTAAGAAAACTGCT
Organism: Neotragus moschatus; assembly: GCA_006410615.1. Classification (NCBI taxonomy): domain Eukaryota; kingdom Metazoa; phylum Chordata; class Mammalia; order Artiodactyla; family Bovidae; genus Neotragus; species Neotragus moschatus. The sequence continues at coordinate 3,552,367 of SJYA01002443.1, forward strand.
CTTAATGCTGGAGGAGTAACCTTTATTTTCAACCTCTTTGGACAAAGCTCTCCTCTACGTGCCTTTTCACTCAACTTGCACAGAAACCGTGAAGGCCCATGGGGAGCCCTGTGGAGGTTGCCCAAGTCTGCACTTTCTAGCTTTCAGGAGGAGGGAGGGGATTCTTAGAACTTAGGTGGGCATGGCTCTCATTGGGCCGGGGCAGGGCAGGGCCCGTGGGGCTCACAGCTTGTCTAGTTCTTACCGAATTGATCCAGTCATTGTAGTTGGAGACCCGTGTGAAGACGGAGGGCTTGCGGTAGTAGTTGCAGCCGAGGGAGGACCCGAAGCTGACTATGCCGTGCACCTGCCACTGGCCATTAGCTGCTTGGCAGTTCAGTGGCCCACCGGAGTCCCCCTGGGGAAGAACAGAGTTGTGTCAGGAGAGGCCTGGGGGCTGGGGCAGGGGCGTGGGAGGGGCAGGGGCTGCTCTTCAGAGCCCTTATTTTACACATTGGCAGTGTATTTATATTGTTCCATGTGGGTCGCCAAGTTCCCTGAGGCCAGCCCTTGCAGTCACAGCTCAAGATGGCACCATAATACTGATAGGAGCTAGCCCTTGCTCTTTCTCGGTGCCTGGAATGGTGCTGAGCACTTTATAGGCCTTATTCCATTTCATCTTTACAAAAATCTACAGGGTAAGTATTGCTACCTGGTGGCTCAGATGGTAAAGAATCTGCCTGCAGTGGAGGAGACCTGGGTTCGATCCCTGGGTCAGGAAGATCCCTTGGAGAAAAGAATGGCAACCCATCCCAGTACTCTTGCTTGGAGAATCTCATGGACAGAAAAGCCTGGAGGGCTGTAGTCCATGGGGTCGCAGAGATTTGGACATGACTGACTGACTAACACACACACCATTTCACCGAAGAGAAAAGCAAAACCCCTCAGTTTGAGGTTGTGCAGGCAGTAAGTGAAGGTGCTGAGATGTGTCCTTGAGTTAGAAATTGATGCACTCCACCACCATTGGGAGTTTCCTCCACTGAGGGAGTTTCCTGGGAGCCGGTCTGCATTGGCAGAAAGTGGAGGTCTCCAGTGTAAACTGAAGGACACATGAGGCTCCTTCCTGCCCTGTGCTCATGTTGCAAAGTCCACCACATAGGAAGTCTGGTTAAGATGGTGTGTCTAGAAAGGCTGTGTGGTAGCTACCCTGAAGCGACCATCATGAATGGGGTTAATTCAACAGATAAACTTGAAATCATCTCAGAAAGACCCTGACTCAGCAAATAGGTCCCCTTGTCTCTTGTCCTACACAGAGGAAAGAATAAGAGTGAGAGACCTCAGTGGGACTCAAGGCAGGACCTTCCAGCAGTGAGAGGGTAGACACTATTACAAGGAGAATCTCAAAACAGCTTTTCTGGAGACTGCAAGGACAAAGATCAAGGTCTCAAACATGTGAAGCTGCTTCCTAGCACTTCTGCTGGCAGGTGGGAGGATAGAGTCTAGGACCCCGAAAGACTCTCCCCACCTTCAGCTCCATTTTGCTGGGGCGGGGGGGTGACTTCCTGGACTCACATTGCAGCTGGAGGTCACGCCGTCTCCCCCAGCACAGATCATATTGGTCTTCACAGTGCTGCCCCACCAACTAGGCTGGGAGCATGTGGCATAGTCCACAACCAGCAGCTCACCCTGCTGCAGGATGTCAGGAAGAGCTCCGTTGGCTGCATGAGACAAGAGAGAAGGTGTTACAGGGACAAAGGGAAAAAGCAGGTAGGGGATGCCTACTGAATTTTCTGCCCAGCCCCTTTTCCTCTGGTCCCTCTTCCTTCCTTCCATCTATAGGGTTGCCTATAGGAAGCAGCCAATTTGCCTACACTGTATCCTCACAGTTGATTGGCCACTACTGATTGGTGCAGGGATGAACACCTGACTCCAGCTAAGCCAATGAGCTCCTTTTCCTGGGAATTTGGTGTTGGGACTAAGAAATCCCAGCCAGAGAGGATATAAATCTGGGAGCTGTTGGTACTGGCCGCCATTTTCTTCTAGGGAGAGAAGGATGAAATAGACCCATGAAGAAAAGAAATTCTGAGAGAGGGTTTCCTGAGTTTCTAACAATCTTTCAGTATCCAGTTTTCTCCTGTTCATAAGCCTGGCTCTCTCTGCCCTTGACTGAGTCTCTTGTTCAGTTAGTTGTGTCTGATTCTTTGCGACCCCATGGAATGCAGCACACGAGGCTTCCCTATCATTCACTATTTCCCAGAGTTTGCTCAAACTCATGTCCATCGTGTTGATGATGCCATCCATCTATCTCATTTTCTGTCGCCACCTTCTCCTCCTGCCCTCGATCTTTCCCCATATCAGGGTCTTTTCCAGTGAGTCAGCTCTTTGCATCAGGAGTTCAAAGTATTGGAACTTTAGTGTCAGCATCACTCCTTCCAAGGAAAATTCAGGGTTGATTTCCTTTAGGATTGACTGGTTTGATCTCCTTTCTGCCCAAGGGACTTTCAAGCATCTTCTCCAGCACCACAGTTCAAAAGCTTCAGTTCTTTGACTCTCAGCCTTCTCTGTGGTCCAACTCTCACATCCGTTCATGGCTACTGGAAAAACGATAGCTTTGACTGTATGGACCTTTGTCAGCAAAGTGACGTCTCTGCTTTTTAATACACTGTCTAGGTTTGTCATAGCTTTTCTTCCAAGGGGTAAGCATTTTTTAATTTCGTGGCTGAAGGTGAGCACTGAATTTCTTAAATCCTTATAACAAACTCCCCTTTTGACTGAGTTGGCTCCATGGATTTCTACCACTTACCATAATATGACAATGAGCCTGCTGGCATTTGGAGCCCCAGGTTGGGAAAAATATCTGAATGTGTTAAAAGTAGAGCTTTCCTTATTGTTCCCAATGACACTGCCATCACACTTTCATTACTCTCACCACTGCTACTAACGGCCAGGCTTAACAGTATTCTTCACTTGCATTTTGTTAGGCTTTTCAAATACTACGCTAATCCTCATGATAGATATTTATTCCTATTTTGACAGGTGTGACACTGAAGCCAAGAAAAGTTAAGCGGTTTTCCCAAGAGCACTCTAATTAACTCCATTCTAACCTGTGTTACATTTTGCAAGTGTATGGGCATTTTCACATCTCTTTAAATGTTCACCAGTTGTATTTCCATTTTACAGATGAGGAAACTGAGGCTTCAACATGGCTTGCCTGAGCTTACGCAGCGAGTGGCCAACATAGCTGGGAATAAAGTCAAGCACTTGGACCCTTCCCTGGCTCTTGCTGCCTCCAGTGAAATACATTCTGCCTGGGTGTTTTCTGATAAATGAACCAGTGGCTGAATTTGTATCTCAATAAGTAAGAGATACATCTCCACTTCTCACTTCTGCTAAATGTCTATGGGTCCTGTTTTTGCAGATAAGCCAGACAAGAGGGTGATATCAATTTGAGTGTGTGTGTGTCGATGTACCTCTGTAAAAAAAATGTCACAGGTTTGTCATTATGAGAAAAAATAGTCACTTATTTGCATGGGCCTTCCTGGAATTTTCCAAACCTCTGGTGATTTCCCAAGGGGAGGGCAGGGCCTCTGCTCCTTCTTGGTGACTTATTGTCATTGGATTTCTGACCCTTAGGGAGACCCACACGCAGTCAGAGTCTGAGTGGCACGGTAAGGCGGCACATGACGAGTGAGGTTTGAGATAGGAAGTTCCTCTGAAGAGGACCCCAGGGACCTTTGTGGACTATAGAATCCTGAGGTCCTGGAGTGAATGCTATTTTATGTCGTGGCTTTGGACCATAGGAGGGACTTCTATGCCAGATGTCATGTAGTCATGGTGACAATGACAATGGCTAACATGTAGCACCATGTGCCAGGCACTGGTCTAAGTGCTTCCCGTGGATTATCGACAACCTTGTGATAGAGAGCCTGTTATTATCCCCATTTTATAGATGAGGAAATTCAGCGTGGAAAGGCTAAGCAATATGCACGTGGCCACATAGCAAATAAGTGGAGGAACTGGGATTTGAACCCAGACATTCTGAATTCTTATCTGCCTGTGTGCATGCATGTGTGCTGCTCAGTCGCTTTAGCTGCGTCCAACTCTCTGCGACCCTATGGCCTGTAGCCCACCAGGCTTCTCTGTGCATAGGACTCTCCAGCAAGAGTACTGGAGTGGGTTGCCATGCCCTCCTCCAGGGCATCTTCCCGACCCTGGAGATGAACGCTTGTCTCCTGCATTGCAGGTGGATTCTTGACCCACTGAGCCACCTGGGAAGGCCTTATCTGTTTACACTATCCTTCTTCTCCAAGGCAGCAGGCACTTCTTCCAGACTCCTTGGATAATGAGCGGAGAGAAAACCCCTGACTGAACCGGGGTGACATCGCCCCCTCCCTTGGGAGCCATGGGGCTCCCAACACCCACTTACTCTGCAGTCTTCCCCAGCCTGTGACGTAGCAGACATAGTTGTTGGGCAGGATGGTGCCGGCAGGTGGCAGGCAGCCCAGCTGGATCTTGTCAGTCAGGGGGACAGAGCTGGCCAGTTTGAGCAGGGCAATGTCATTCCTGGGTTGGAAAAGAAGTGGAGCATAACTAGAGGGTTGACTGGTTCTGTCCCAGTTATATTTCTGATTGTAGCCCCAGCGGGGATCACTGAACCCCATCCCTGGCTAGACTGATGCTGAATCTTCCTGCTGTTGAGGTTATGAGGGATTGGGAGCAGCTATGGTTGAACCCCAAGATTGCATTTAAAAAGAAAACTTTGGCCACATTCAGCAGCGTGTGGAATCTTACTTCCCCTGCCAGGGATTGAACCCATACCCCCTGCAGTGAAAGGCAGAGTCTTCACCACTGGGCCACTGGAGAAGTCCCCCCAGGACTGTATTTTGTCCCTGGTGGAGCTTGAAGCCCTAAATTCCTAAAGGCCTTTGAGGAGACTGTTTAAAACAGAGAGGGCAAGTAGGCCTGCTTGCAAAGTCCACTCTGATGGGTTAGTTGTGGCTGCCTGGCAAGCTGTGTTCACAAGGACTCAGGTTCTTTCCAGGATCAGCAAGGGAATAAATCTATGATTGCTTGGTGATGTCCATGCTGGCCTTGTGCTTCCTGTGTTTGGTTTAGAAAATAGCAGATGTTCAGACCGAAAGGACTTTTTGCCTTTATTCTTCACTCTTCCACTTTGAGCTCTGCTGTCAGATTTGTCCCTGAGTTTCATGTCCTTGTCTAGGAAACCTTTAGCGACTGGCGGATCACATTTCCCACGATGGCTGCAATGAGATCTCCCACCTGCTGGTGCTTGTTGCAATGTGATGTTGACACTTTGTCCATTGAGAGCTGGGGGTCTCAGTTTCTTCCCCCGTTTCTTCCTCAGTTTCTTCTTCTGGTTGGGGATGGGGGGCCTGTGATGTTTAGGAAGTGACACCATGTGACTTCTGAGACTAAGTCATGACAAGAGATGAAGCTTCTGTATGATCTTTCAAGATTTCTTTTCTCAGATCCTAACCTCTGTGCCACGAAGAAGCCAAGGCCACATGGAGAGGCCACATGGAGAGGCCATATGCAGCTAAAAATCTCTCTCTCCACTCTGCCCAGCCATCTCCTTCCCATCTCTTAAGGCTTCTCTGGACACATTCTGTGTCATTTTATGGCTTTCCAATGTCTTGTCTGTGTGTGTTTCATCTAGCTGACTAGTCCCTTTGGGGGCAGAGGCTGACTTATGACTCACGGACTCCTTGCATCCTTTGTGAGCCATCATCAGTGCTGGACCACAGCAGGCTGCCCAGATGAAAGAGCGCAGAGAGTTACGGCCACAAGGCATCCTCTGCTGTCTCCTGGGCTGGGATGCAACGTCATCGGAAGATTTGGTGAGTGAGCTTTCTGGGCAGCCATTCAAGAGTGGCATCTTGGGCTGCAGAAGAGGCCTTGTGTGTGGTTAAATTATGAAAATTTGAAGAGCTGGCTGGGGTACTTCTTTCTAAAGGCCCTTCTGGAACTGCAAATGTGCTCTTGGGGGATGGGAGAGGATGATGTATACTTCTGGGTTCCAGGATGGTGATGGGGAAGCAGGAAAGGGGAAGATAACTTTCTGTCCCTGGTGGGGAGATGCCAACAATGCCAATGGTTGTTATTCATATCTAAGCCAGCAGGCTCCTTAACCACCCCCCACACTGCCTCACAGCCACACTTCTGGCCATGGGCATCCTGAGAGCTGCTGCAGTGACCTGTGCCTCTCTATGCGTCCAGTACTCAGTGTGGTATGTGGAACATGGGTGGGAGGATGGTCACCAAAGGCTCAGGGTGAGCATGGGGTGGCATCTGTTCGTCTAAGGAGTTGGGGAGTAGAGCTGGTTGGGGAACCATCACTAGGGTTTTGCAGAGCTCTGAACCCTTGACTAGCTTCCTGTGTCTGTTACGAAGGCTGCTTTGCAGGGTTTCAGGGAGTCTTTGTTTTTAAAAGATCTTGCTGGGAGGAGGTACAGGGCGGAGGAAGGCAGGAAGGACCATGTCCCACTCTGCTCATGGACTCCACTCCCAGTCGTGGGGCCTGTAGACCCATCTCTGTGTCCTCAGGGTTTGGCACAGAATAAATCCATGGTCAGTGAGTGCCTGGGGTGGACCGGAACCCTGTAGACTTAACTGGCAGGAGATCTAGGTTCCCTCCGCCACCCCAGTCACATGCTAGCACAGGCCTCTTTGGGGCTGAGAACTTCTCCCCCCTCCCTACAGAAGGAGCAAAGGATGGGACAGCACCCATTGCTTTCTGTGAGACAGCCCACCCCCAGTCTGTGTCCCTGCCAACCCACCCCCCAAAGTGCACGCAGACAGAACACACCCTTGGGCTAGCTGGTTGGAGTTCCACTTCTCGTGTATCACAGACTTGGAGACTGCAACGGTCAGTGAGCCAGACTCAACGGTGGAGAGACTCTGCCGGCCCACCACCACGCGGTAGGTCCTGGAGGAGCTGGGAGAGAGGGGACCGGGCAGAGAAGGTGAGCTCTGGGCTGTCCTTTCCTCTCTCTGAGTGCTATGGGATGGGACACCCCACTGAATGTACTGGTTAGAGACCAAGCTCTGGACGGTGCTGGGGGACCGGAGCCAGCTCCTGCTCCAAGAGCCACTAGTTGGCACTGGGAATTTTTCTTTCCTTGGGGCAATCGGTTAGTTACAACATAACATAAAAACTATAACAAAACAGTAATTACAACTGCATTATACCAACTGTAAACTATAATATAAAATAAAAGTTATAATAATATAAGCTCTATATTACTATAGGGGAAGTGAGATGGATACAGATAACTGCAGTCATTTAACTTAAAGGACATTTTTAATGTTAATTTTAAAATTTTATTATCTTTTTTGGCCACGACTATATGGCATGCAGAACTTCCCTAACCAGGGATCGAACCTGTGCCCCCTGCAGTGAAGCACAGAGTCTTAACTACTGGACCACTAGGGAAGTTCCCAAGGCCATTTTTTTAGTTTAACTCATTTCCTGTTTTTAAATGGGGAACCTGAGGCTTGCATGTGTGTGTGTGTGCGTGCTCAGTTGTGTCTGACTCTTTGTGACCCCATGGACTGTAGCCTGCCAGGCTCCTCTGTCCACGGGATTCTCCAGGCAAGAATACTGTAGTCGATTGCCATTTCCTTCTCCAGGGGATCTTCTTGACTCAAGAATCAAACCTGCATCTCCTGCGTCTCCTGCCTTGGCGGGCGGATTCTTTACCCTTGAACCACCTAGGAAGCCAGCCTGAGGCTTAGGAAGGACTAACTGGTCCAAAGTCTTACTCTCCTGCTCATTGGTGACAAGTCAGAGGTGGAAGCAGGACTCCTGAATCCCAGACCTTTGTGATTTCCCCTACCACCTCACAGAACTTGTAAATTAGGTAGAGAGAAGGGACCACCCCTGACAATGATAGTGTCCTACTGGCCCAGTGGAAACTCCAGTGAGCGCCAGCCTGGGTAAGCTAAGCAGAGGCTGTAGGGAAGGAAGAGGACAAGTGAACAATGGATGTCACAGAGCCTTTCCCTTCCCTGTGGGCCTTTATGATGGTGCTAGTTTCACTTTTATTGAGCACTTACTCTGTGCTGGCCCGTTTAATGCATCATCTTGTTGAATCCACACTGAATACCCATGGATGCTTCCCTGATGGCTTAGTGGTAAAGAATCTGCCTGCCAACGTAGGGGACACAGATTCGATTTCTGGGTCAGAAAGATCCCCTGGAGAAGGAAATGGTAACCCACTCCAGTATTCATGCCTAGAAAATCCCATGGAAAGAGGAGCCTGGCAGGCTACAGTCCATGGGGTTGCAAACAGTCAGACATGACTGAGCGACTAAATTACAACTACTGCAAATACTGTTATCTGCTTTTTTGCGGGTGATGGTATTGAGACTTGAAGAAGTCATTTAAGTAGCTCAAGTGAACCAAGTTCCAGATCCAGAGGCCATATATAGTTCACCCCAAAAGGGCAGAAGATGGGCCTCTCCCTCCCCATAGTCCCCCTCAGTGCCCTGCACAGGATGGGCAATCCATATTGTATATATGGGTCTACCAACAGACCAACAGACTGAACTATAGATCGAAGAGAGAGTATTTCGTGGCCAAGGAAGTGGTTATGTGCGATGCTCCTTTATATGGGGTGGTTTGGGCCATCTGGGCTCTAACTCTGAGAGATGAGTGCTGGCCAGTAGGGTGGGCAGGCGGGGAGACGGGGAAATAGCAATTACCTGATGCAGTGTGCTGCTGTCAGGACCCAATTTTGTTCTATCAGAGACCCTCCGCAGGTATGACGCCACTGGCCGCTGGAGCTGTACTGCAGGGAGACCTGGGAAGAAGCACAGGTGATTCCATAGCTGAAAGGGCCAGTCCCTCTGCCTTGCAGCATCCCAGCCCCAGCAGTGGGGGCAGGGGAAGTTGAGCAAGCAAGACACTCGGCTCAGGTGCAAAATCTAAGGGGGCATGAAGAAACTCTAATCCAGCTACATAACATTTTAATAATCTTTAGAAAATTAACACAAAATATCTATGATGAACAAAATGTCAAAAATGGAAATAAAAACTCTATTAAGAAGTAATTAGTTAAAAAAATTTTTTTGGCTGTGCTGCAGGGCATGTAGGATATTCGTTCTCCAACCAGGGATGGAAGCCACGCCCCTTGCATTGGAAATGGGGAGTCCTAACCACTGGACTGCCAGGGAAGTCCAAGAGGTAATTGTTTTGAACATCTTTCTGTAGTGCGACTTGTTGGGATTTTTCCTTTCTTGGGAGCTATTTCTTCAGGACATACTCCTCCAATTTAATATGTGTAAAGCAAAATTTTGATCCCTTCTGCCCACTCCCCGAATCTGTGCTTTCCTTAAATTTTCTTGTCTTGGTAAATGGCAAACCAGCTGTACCTGCTGTTCAGGCCAAAACTCTTGGCGGTGAGTTTGATGCTTCTGTTTCTCTCATATGCCTCATTCGAACCCACCAGCAAATCCCACCAGCTCTACTTCCAGAATATGTGGACAGGACGCCTCCCTCCTATTACCTCAACTGCTGGTCCCCATCATCTTCACATCTCACCTGGATTATTGTTGTGGCTTCCTATGTATTGTCTCTGAACTCGGCCTGGCCCCTTCCTCACCCCATTTCTCAACACAGTGGGCAGAATGATCCTTTTAAAATGTGAGCTTAGTTATGTTTCTCCTCTGCTCTGAACTGCCAGTGGCTTCTTCTCTCATACAATGTAAACCCCAAACTGTACAATGCCCTACAAGGTTCTACACGACCACCCTCACCTTACAGGCTCTCATTCCCCTTTCTGTTCCAGCCACACTGACCTCCATGATGTTCTGGAAACACAACAAGCCCATTTCTGCCTCAGAGCCTTTGCATTTGCTATTCCTTCTGCCCAAACTATTCTGTAAAGTATTAACGTAGCTTTCTCCTTTACTTTCAGCAGGTCTGCGTTCTTCCCTGTGAGGTTCTCTGTGACCACCTTATCTAAGGGTATGCATACTCATGTCCACACAAGTGTACACGCGTATCCTTACACACCCATGCACACGTATGGACACACACAGCTCTTTCCTCTTGTCCTGTTTGATTCATCGTAGTGTGTGTCATCACCTGATGTTATGAATGTGCCCATTCAATGGTTGATAGTCTCATTCTCCCACTTTAATATAAGCTCTGTGAATTTTATTTCCACTGCTGTTATTCCAGGTGCCTAGAACAGTTCCTGTCTCATAGTGGCTCCTTAATAAATTGAACAAGTGAGCTAATCAGAAAATGAATCAATGGATGAAAATGGACTCACCAGGGCAAGTGTCTGGTCTCTCTTGCCGAACTTGTTGCCTATTGCTCTTCAGTTTTTCCTTGAAGACTAAATCCACTCATAGGAATATGAAAATACTTAAGTGCACTTTACCCCTGACGACTCCTCAACTTTTTTTTTTTAAAGAAAAACTTGTTTCCACTTAGATTTGATTGTTTAATAGGTGTGGATTGGAACTTGAAGGTGGTTGCATTTGGCACCATTTGGGTCTCTGTGGAAGCTGTCCCATCTCCTCCCCTTGAAGTCCCTGCCAAGGCCAAATGGAAAGGAGGGCGGTGACAGCAGAGCGTTGCCTGCTCTGGCCATGGTTCCTCTGGAGGAAATGCAGGAGTGAGGCTGCTTTTCTCCAAGCATCATTTCTGATTATCCCCATGATGTCTTCTTGTTTGCTTAACATTAAGGGGACTTAGATTAACTGACTTTTTAGAAGCAATGCTTAAAATTAGACCAAATTAAAAAGATACCTAAAAGGATGCCCCACCCCCAAATCTCCAAATAGGTTGAAATCATCCTACCCATGTGAAAATTTGAAATAATGTGTAAACATATAATTTGTGGGCAGCAAAGTGTGGCCACAAGAGCAAAGGTTAAACCAAATTTGACTCTGCACTTTCCCCCAGGCTACCTGGGTCACTTTGGGCAATTATATAACTTTTCTGAGCCCCAGTTATCTTGTTTAGAAAATGGGGATTATAATGCTTGTCTGGGGCTCTTGGGATGATTCATAATCCTAATAGCTAACACTTTAAATGTCTAATAATTTGAACACTTACCATATACCAGACACTGAGCTCAGAGTGTAAATAAGCTCACATCACAATCACAGTAATCTCATGAAGCACTATTATCATGCCCACTTTACAGATGAATAAACTAAGGCAGTGAACAGAAATTTGTACAACATGGTCCACATCATAAGGGGTGCCATATGTTTTTAATATTACTCACTGAGAAAGGTAAATGGAGTTGCTTCACTTGTACAGCTAGTATGTGGCACAGCATGAATAGTCTGGCTCCAGAATCTTTGTGGAAACTCTACACGTCCTACTTTATTATCTTTTTTTATTTTTGGCTATGCCCTGCAGCATGTGGGATCTTCGTTCCCTCACCAGAGATAGAATCCACGCCCCCTACAGTGGAGATGAGTTTTAAACACTGGGCCACCAGTGAAGTCCTACACATCCTACTGTAATTTTAAATCAACTAGCACTTTATTTTCCAGTGTTTGGTGGATTGTGACCTAGAATCATAATCTTGAGATGAGTGTGGAACAGAAGAGACCCCTCAGCCAATGCAGAACAAATTATATTTGTTTAAAATTTTGATATTTCGTTCATTATGGCAAAGTTTGATTTTTTTAAAAAATATTGCATTAAAAATTCATTTTGCTTACTGAGTTTTGTGACGCTTCCTTAACTTTTGCCCCCAAAGTGAGTGCCTCGTTTGCCTCACCCTGGTCCCCACCCTGCTTGACCTGCCCACCCATCCTGATTAAAAAAATCTCCTAGGGAAGCAGAAGCAGGAAGTGTAGTGAGACCCTTCTAAGACTAGCATCAATTGGTTCCCAAGGCAAGGATACGTTTGTATCAGCAAGTGGTACAAAGGTGGGGCAAATGGTCCAGAGGGTGAGGAGATACTTTGGTAGGCAGCATTGATTGATTCTCAGCACAAGGGTGACCTCTGCTTAAGGGGGAGGTATAGGGCCCCTCTTCCAACTTCCCGGAAAAAATATATTGTGGGAGTGTGAGAAAAGTAGAAGAACTGGCAAAAGTACAGAGAGCTAAGTACTGGGTTGGCTAAAAAATTCGTTTGGGTTTTCTTTTCGTAACATAGAAAAATCTGAGTGAATTTTGTGGCCAGTCCAATACATAAATTGTGAATTGTCTGTCGCTATCTATGACTGAAGCTCTCCTAACTGAAGGGAAGATGAATGGATGTTGTATTTCCTCCGTGAAACCTGCTGATGGCTGCATGGGCACTCAGAGCGCTCGCTTACATTGTAAACTCACCCCACTCAACCTTTCTGCTCCCAAACCTGTGTATGCCAGTTGTACTCATATTGTAATCATGTGTATTAATTAAATATGTAACCCATGAAATATGAGTTCTAAAAGACAGCTGTGACTTACATGGAAACTAAGGTGAGTGCTTGGAAGAGATCAGATAACCATGACTTTTAAAAAACTGCTGTGAGTTAAGCATAGATTAAAAAAAACTGAAAAATTGAGGAAAAAAAGGTCATCACAGTCTGGAAGGGCTGTCAGATTGCTTCTTGAGTCTCTCATAGTCAGTTACTCTACTTTAAAGAAATGGAATTACAGATGATATATTGTGGGGATGATTTCTACAAGGTGGATTGGTGACTAAATGCGTATTTATAAGTTTTCAATTAAAATATGTGTTTAAAAGATATGTGTGATTTCTAATAATTTATCTACAACCAATCTTTTGATTCCTTGTTTAGTTGCTAAGTCGTGTCTGACTCTTTGCAACCCCATGGACTGTAGCCCCACCAGGCTCCTCTGTCCATGGGATTTCCCAGGCAAGAATACTGAAGTGGGTTGCCGTTTTCTTCTCTGGGGCATCTTCTTGACCCAGGGATTGAACCCAGGTCTCCTGCATTGGCAGGCGGATTCTTTACCACTGAGCCTATTACTCAATCCCAATCATGTCAGATAAGAGAGATTTTACTATATTTATTAATGTCAGTGTAAGCCTCACATATTTCTTTCATGAGTCCTACCACTAACAGGATCTAGTAATTTGTGCCTGCGCCCCACCCAGCATTTTTAGTCACCTTATTGTTAGAATTATTTCAAGGTAAGGAGGCATTGGTAACATGATCTGCCTGTAGTCAAGAATTAATTTGCAAAAAAAAGCACTGATTGGTTCCTGAAAGCAAGGAATAGAGAGTGATGAATGGATCTTCAGATAACAGTATGTTTGTAAGCAAGCATCTGATTTGTTAACAGAAAGAATGTATTTGTGAATTTGTGTGGATGGGTTGTGGGCTGGGGCAGATCTTTATCCACCTTAGAGAAGGCCCCTTTCCTTCCACCCCCAAGGTTGACCAAGGGCACAGAAATGTATTTTTTATTGTTGAATTCCCCCATCCTGCCCTTTGAGTCCCCACCAATCCTCATTTTTGCCAGTGTGATAGACCCTGTGGTGGAGGGTAAAGGGCTGATGTTATGTATGTAAGGACAAGGAGGCAAGAAGTAGAGTATGGGGGACTCACCTGCCAGGGCCAGCTGTTGGGCCTTGCATCTTCACCTCCAACCACTCTGGACAGTTGCGGTGGGTAAGTGGGGACCCCACAGCTAAGAACTGTAGAAAGAAAAAGGGTTGTAAACCCAGGAAGCAGTGACCCAAGGAATTTACCCCACACTTCCTGAATTTCCAACCCCCAAATAGAGAATCCCTGTTCTGGAAGGATCCTTATAGGTTGTAGAGTCCTACACTTTGTTGTATTTTTCTGAAATTTCACTCCAGCTTTCTTATAACCACAGGACTGAGCCCAGCGGGTGCAGGGAGGTCCTATCCCCAGTTCCACCTGGAGGCTGGAAAAGTGCCTCTGGGCAACAGGGCTTACCTCCAGCCACCAGCGTAGACAGCAGTAAGGCCCTGATCATGGTGTGTCCGTAAGGAGTCCTATATGTGTGGCCCTGGCTAAGGCCCTGGTTTTATGAGTGGGCTTATCAGACAGAGATATACTAGGAAAATTCAAGATGGGGATTTTCTCAAAGCCCAATGGAAAAATGGCACATGGCCAATATTCTTTTTCCATTTTCCCTAATTGACACCCTGGAAATACTTGGAAAAAGATGCCAAACAGGGATGTTGAAATGTGGGTTCTATCCGGTTTCAACAGATTATGTTATATGTTATGAGAAGAAAACTATTGGCCCTTGGAGTTGTGTTTTCATAGAAAACATTAGGTTGCATGCTGAACAAACAGTTCTAGGCTAGTGATTCTCAATGGTGCTGGTATTATCCACCAAGGGGACATTTGGCAACGTCCAGAGAAATTTTTGGTTGTTACTGTTGGGGATGGGGTACTGTTGGCATCTAGTGGGTAGAGTCTAGAGATGTTGCTAAATATCCCACAAAGGCACAGGGGCCTGTTACAACGGGGAACAATTCCCCCTCAATTGTCAGTGGCACCGAGGTTGAGGAAGCCTGTTCCAGGCCATACCTCAGCTTGCTGGGGGGCCTAGGATAAGCTACAGAAGTCTCAAGGCCTGGGGCCTGCCCGTCTCTGAAACAAGGGGAGAAATGCGTGCCCAGTGTGTTTTGCAATGATATGGTGAGGATTTGAAAAATGTGCTGACATGGGAGAGGCAAAAACTAGACCTGAACAGGTGGGGTTGGGCAGCCCCAGAATGGGCAGCTGCGGAGGGCTTTATTGGGACGGTTCAAGAGTATTTATCATCTCCTCCTAGGACCACAGCAGTTTGTACTTCTCCAGTAACTTCCAAATGAGGTCAAAGCAGGAACTTCTTAGAAAAGGAGGCTGACACTCACCCAACATACATGTCAGATGCACTCACATGTCTTACCTAACCTAAGTCTTAAGAAATCTAGCAAAAGGTCCCATATTTCAAATGAAGAAGCTGAGGTTCAGAGAGGTAAAGTGAACTTGCTCAAGATTACACGCTTCTAAAGTGGCACAAGGGGGGATTCCAACATAGGCTGGTCTGATTTCCAAGCTCCTTTACTTGAGGATGCTGAAGGTGGCATTTCAAATGTCCTCCTAATACTGCAATAAGCCCCTTGTGTTTGGTAGGTAGCAGGGTACATGGGTGGGAAAAAGGACCGAGGGTTTCCTAATGGACGTTCTTGTTCTTCCTTAAAACTTCATTCTCCTTGCTTATGGTCAGAGCACAGTTCCAGGAAGGCCAGGCTCTGGTGAGACAGACCTGCCCTGTGACCACAAATTCTACCTTTTGCCCAGCCAGAAAGGCAGAGCAGAGAGTGGACTTGAACTGTTAAGACTTGAGTTCAAGTCCTCATTGAGTCAGAACTGAGTGTTATAGCTTGGACAGACAAATCACTGGGCCTGAGTTTCCTAAATAACAATCCAGGCCTGGATTACAGGATTGTCATATGGGTGAGAAAAATTTGTAACTGGCCAAGAATCTTGAGGAGGGTGAGGGAGCCTGGGGTGTAGAATCCTATTGCACTAGATGTCAGAATACCTGGGTTCTAGTCCCAACTCCATTCCTAACTTCTTTAACAGTTTGGGCTCTTGTTTGTATTCAAGCAGTCACCACAACAAACTATTTCCGAAGTTTCCTATTTTATCTTGAATTAATGTGAATATGCCATTCTGTCCCATGTATCTGTGTTTATTTTACTATAAAAATAAGATTTTCCTGTGGGAGGTCACTGAACAAATACCAGTTTGGCACATGCCATGGGCTTGCTGTGTGACCTTGGGCAAGTCACACAGGTCCTCTGGCCTGGGACTGTTTGTAAATGAAACACAGAGAAGGACATATGCACAGCCTATTTCATCACATTTCTGGGAGGGTTTAGAAGTGACAGAAATCTTCATCTAATAGGCTTAAGCCAACGAGTCATTCCCTGGGACATAAGGTGGAAACCCAGGAGCAGGGCTGGTTTCAGGCACAGCTGGATCCAGGGCTCTGGTGATATCCCCAGCACTCAGTTTATCTCTATCTTTTGTCTCTGCTTTTCACTGTGAGAGTCCACTCTCAGGCTCCATTACATGGCCTGTAGGACCTCCAGGTTGTCATATAGGGACAAGAGGGTTACAGAATCTCTGGTCCAGGGTTTCTCAACTATGGCACTATTGACATTTTGGATGATGGTTCTTTGTTATGAGACCCAGAATCCTGTGAACTACAATCCTATGCCTTGAAGGATATTTAGCAGCAGTCCTGGTTCCCACCCACTAGATGCCAGTAGTCTCTTCCCTCCTCCTCCAAGTTGTGACAACAAGAAGTGTCTCTACTCATTGTTGAATGTATTCTAGAGAAAACCATCCCCTCCATTTTGCTGCTGTAGCCTCACATCAGTTCAGTTCAGTTCAGTCGCTCAGTCGTGTCCGACTCTCTGCGACCCCATGAATCTCAGCATGCCAGGCCTCCCTGTCCATCACAAACTCCCGGAGTTCACTCAGACTCACATCCATGGAGTCAGTGATGCCATCCAGCCATCTCATCCTTTGTCATCCCCTTCTCCTCCTGCCCCCAACCCCTCCCAGCATCAGAGTCTTTTCCAATGAGTCAACTCTTTGCATGAGGTGGCCAAAGTACTGGAGCTTCAGCTTTAGCATCATTCTTTCCAAAGAAGTCCCAGGGTTGATCTCCTTCAGAATGGACTGGTTGGATCTCCTTGCGGTCCAAGGGACTCTCAAGAGCCTTCTCCAACACCACAGTTCAAAAGCATCAATTCTTCGGTGCTCAGCCTTCTTCACAGTCCAACTCTCACATCCATACATGACCACTGGAAACCATAGCCTTGACTAGACGGACCTTAGTTAGCAAAGTAAGTTGCTTTTGAATATGCTATCTGGGTAGGTCATAACTTTTCTACCAAGGAGTAAGCATCGTTTAATTTCATGGCTGCAGTCACCATCTGCAGTGATTTTGGAGCCCCAAAAATGTCTGACACTGTTTCCACTGTTTCCCCATCTATTTCCCATGGAGTGATGGGACCGGATGGCATGATCTTCGTTTTCTGAATGTTGAGCTTTAAGCCAACTTTTTCATTCTCCACTTTCACTTTCATCAATAGGCTTTTTAGTTCCCCTTCACTTTCTGCCATAATGGTGGTGTCATCTGGATATCTGAGGTTATTGATATTTCTCCCGGCAATCCCACATGGAAGGTCAAGAAGGGCGGCAGTGAGGAGATACCCTTCGTCCAAGGTAAGGAGCAGTGGCTGCGCTTTGCTGGAGCAGCCATGAAGAGATACCCCATGCCCAAGGTAAGAGAAACCCAAGTAAGATGGTAGGAGTTGCAAGGCATCAGAGGGCAGACACACTGAAACTATACTCACAGAAAACTAGTCAATCTAATCACACTAGGACCACAGCCTTGTCTAACTCAACGAAACTAAGCTAGACCCATGGAGCAACCCAAGATGGGCGGGTCATGGTGGAGAGGTCTGACAGAATGTGGTCCACTGGAGAAGGGAATGGCAAACCACGTCAGTATTCTTGCCTTGAGAACCCCATGAACAGTGTGAAAAGCCTCACATCACTCATTTTCAAACCCATCAGGGAATGAGCAAGAGCTTCCTGGTAGTTCCCAGAGAAGTCCTGTAACTCTCTCTGATTGGACCTGCCTCAGGTCACATGACCATCTCTGAACCAATGGTTGTGGTGGGAGAAGGGATGTAAGTGTGGATTGGCCAGGTTTAGGACCTGGAGGACAAGTCCTACCCATGGATCTGGGCACCAGGCTCCAGATGGAGGTGTGGGGGAGGGACAGCACCAAAATAATAATCCAGGTTTCTGGAGAGGGAATAGAGGCTGGGAGAACAGATGAGTTTTATAGCCCACTTCCTCCCACCGGGGCTCAGTCCCCATTTATATGTTGATGGACAACCAGGCAATCTGTGAAATTCTAAACTGGGCTGTGTCCTTGAGGTCTCAGTGGGGCCATGGAGATGCAGACATGAAGTTTCATTAGATTTATGACTCATTTATAAGGGTTGTTCTAAGAAATCCAATGCTCAGGGGTTAGAGACTTGGGTTTGCAGCCCTGCGCTTCTGGGTAGTGACTCTGGTTTGGATCCTCACTGCTCACAGGGTGGTTTGGACCAGCATCGCTTAGGATCTGGTTAGAAATGCAGACTCATGTATCCACACCTACTGATTCAGCATCTGCAGTTAGACAAGACACCTAGGTGATTCTCCTGTGTGTTAAAATTTGAGAGACCTGAGCTACAGCAAGTTTCATCTCTAACTCAATTTATTCACATATCAAATAGAACAGTAAAAATCTTATCCAGCTCTTAGGGTTGTTGTTAGAATTAAACAATGGTTTATTCACTTAGAACACTGAGAATTGTCAGTGTGCAATAAAATGTTCACTCTTCAGTCCTGAGACCTGCAGACCTCAGATATCAGAATAGCACAGAATTATTCAAACTTTACCATCAAAAAATCTGAGGAGATCAGGGGTTGGCAACCTGTTTCTACAAATGACCAGACAGCAAATGTTTTAGGCTTATGGGCCATACGGTCTCAGTTACAACTGTTCAATTCTGCTGTTATATGGCAAAAAGCAGCCCAATAGGCATAGCTGTTTTCCAGGAAAACTTTATTTACAAAACAGATTTGTTTTTCAAGCTCTGATGTTCAGTAGATTAATGATCTGGGGTCTAGCATGTGGCAGTCACAACAGCAAATGTCTGGGAAGTTTCATTCTTCATCTGGAAAGCTTGATCTGAATTTTGCAGCTTATTTCATCACACAGCTGGGTTTATCTTGACGTGCATTTTTTTTTCTTCCCATACAATCTTCATAGGAAATCTTTGCTTTGGGAAGATGCTCTGTTTATTCTCTGCCATTACGTGCCCCCTGGCATATCACCATGTGAACATTTGCAGATAGGTGCTCCTACTTGGTGAGTGAGTTTTAGGGGACTGGCCACCAGGGCCTGCTGGGAATAAAGCCCCCCTCCTAAGGAATAAAAGGGAGAGGGGAGATGTGCCATTGGGAGTCTAGGTATCAGGTCAGTAGTAGTAATGACGCCTCCTGTCACAAGCTTCTGTTGGTTTCCAAAGGGAGGTGGAAGATGTGCCTATTTTACAGATGAGGAAACTGAGTCTCGGAGAGGTTAGGTGACTCAGCTGCTGTCACTGCTTGTTAGCCAATAAATATTCTCCTTTCTGCTCTGCCATATTTCATGCTATTAATTTGTGTCTTAGATAATGTGAGGGAATGAGAGACTTCCAGGATGGCTCTGATTCTTCACCTCTCACTTTATCCATGTCATTTGCCTTGCAATTTTGCAATGGCCTCCTGGGAAGAGGATGAGAGCCCTGTGGAGCTGAGCTTCCCCAGTCAAACCCAGACTTGACCCCTAGACATGAGTGTTTCCAGCCAAAATTGGCAGTTAGCCAAAATAAGCCACCTAACTGACTCCCAGCTGAACCCAAGTGTGTGAGCAATAAATACCTGTCTTTGGATGCTACTGAGAGTTTGTGGTTGGTTGTTATGCAGCACTATTAATTATCTGGAAGTAGCTGATACAGCTGGTGAAGGCCTTTGTGAACATCTGTGAGCAATAACTCTCTCCTCGGGTTTCTATTTGAGTTCAAAATTGCCAGTTTTGCTCAGGATTGTCAGCACACCCACAGCCGCCACCCCTCCCTGGCATGGCCTTTAGAGGAATCTGTGTGAGAGGATCCTTGAGAGTTGGGGATTAGTGGCAGAATAACATGGTTGTTAGTCCCACAGGCTCTGGAGTCAGAGCACCTGAGTTTAAGTCCTGGTGCCCCATTACTAACTGTGTGACCTTCGGTGAGTTTTTAAACCCCTCTGAGCCTCAGTTACCTCATCTGTAAAGCGGGATAATTATCAAGGTTGTCAAGATTACTGTATAGATGAGGTCAAGTATGTGAAGCTCTTGGACGGGACCAGGACCATTGGTTGCCCTATCCATGTTCCGTGCATTATGCTCTAGCAGAAATTGCTGCCTCGAGATCCTCCTGAGCAGTCATCATGACTTTGCTTATGCCCTTCCCTTAGCCAGGAAAGTAGTGACCCCTTATGATATTCCCAAGAGTGTCAGGTGTGTGCTGAGCTGCAAGTTATGGAAAACCTGACTGCAGTATTTAAAACAAATGCAGATTTATTTTTTTCCCCACAAAACTTGATATTCAGAAAATGGTTGCTGGCATCAGATCTGCAGCTTGATGATGTATGAACTCATATCTTGGTAATTCTCTTGGCCACAAGATGGCTGCTTTAGCTCCAGGTATCACATCCACATTCATATTCATCACAGGGCAGTAGAGCTTGGTGATCCAGAGCATGGGCTCTGGAGCCAGATTAACAAAGTCTGGATCCCAGCTCTATCACCTTCTGGTTAAATCACCTTGGGAAGTCATGAAACATCTCTAGCCTCAGTTTTTTCATCTGTGAAATGGGAATGATATTAATAGACTATATCTTAGAATTGTTTTGGGGATTAAGTGAGGTAATACATGTAAAGCCCGTAGAACAGTGCCTGGTACATAGCAAGTATTCAGTACGTGTTAGTTATTACTTCATTATTATAATTGTAAGGGACCTGGGGACAAATAGTATTAATGTTTAGCACATCTACCTTCCAATATAGAGACAACTACAAAAGAAGGAGGTCAAGCAGGACCAGGGGGCCCTTGGGTCAAGCAGGACCAGGGGGCCCTTGGGTCAAGCAACCGGCAACATCTTCTGTGCTTGGAAACGTTCTGTTCAAATGTGAAGACAGCCTGGGGTATCACCGCCTCTAGGAAGCTGTCATGGACTCCTCTCACCAACTGACACTGGTTTAAGTGTCCCTTATCTGTGCCCCTGGACTGTATTCCTACCTTCACACTTATACAGTGACCTCAATGATCTGTTTATGGGTTTGTCTCCTGCAGAACAGGGGTCTTGTTTGGACTCTCCCTGGATTTCCAGGGCTGAGTTGATGCTGGGCTTCTTGTAGCCTCCATTGCTTGTTGAGTAAATACTTTTTGAGTATGAACTTGGCATTGTGGGAAGTCATGGTCCCCACCTCCAGGAACCAAAGTCTGATGGGGAAACTGGGCAACTCATTGACCAACCAGAGGTAGTCCTAGTTGAGGGTTTTCCTAGGAAGACGTTAGAGGTGGGGGTGGGGGCGCCTCCCTCCTAGATCAGTCCTGGACTAGGCACCTTGGTGATCCTCAGGAGTGCCCAAAACTAGGGACACTGTGGTCAGGGATCAAGGGCCCCACTTGGACCCACCTCACTGGACACTGGGTCCCTCACCTTTCTGGTCTCATGTGCCCTCCAGGCGGCCTCAGGACAGGAGAAGCCTGAACTGAGCCTCTTGTTTGTGCATTACTGGTCATTTCTTCCTGTGACTTGGCCCAACTTTTTCCTTTTCTGGGCCTCAGTTTTCCTGCCTGTCTAGTGCAGTGTGAGCTTGCCCATCTCTGACCTGCTGTGACTACATGTGGAAGCCACTGCTGTTTGACCAGGGTGTGGTGGTTCACAGCTTAGGAGATGTGTGTATGTGTGTGTGTGGGGGGGTTTGTAAATCTCTGCTGTGTCCTTAACTCACGTCCCCTCAGGCACCAGGTGGCCTCCTGGGATTGCCTCCTCCCCCAGACCTCCAACAGCACCCCCTCCAGGCCAAACCAGCCTGAATGAGGAGGCCTCTCTTTGCATCCTTGGTGTGGAAGGGGCAGCTCCCAGAGAGCTTCCGAACCCTCAGGGGACATGAGAATCAAGAATGAAGGCGGGGGACTTCCTTGGTGGTCCAGGAGCTAAGAATCTGAGCTTCCAATGCAGGGGGCCCAGGTTCAATCCCTGGTCAGGGAACTAGATCCCACATTCTGCAACTAAGAGTTCGAGTGGTGTAATTAAGACCCAGTGCAGCCAACAACCCACTCCAGTGTTCCTGCCTGGAGAATCCCAGGGCTGGGGAAGCCTGGTGGGCTGCCGTCTATAGGGTCGCACAGAGTTGGACATGACTGAAGCGACTTAGCAGCAGCAGCAGCAGCCAAATAAATAAATAAATAAATAAATAAAAAAGAAAACAGGCAGCNGAATGGCAAACCACGTCAGTATTCTTGCCTTGAGAACCCCATGAACAGTGTGAAAAGCCTCACATCACTCATTTTCAAACCCATCAGGGAATGAGCAAGAGCTTCCTGGTAGTTCCCAGAGAAGTCCTGTAACTCTCTCTGATTGGACCTGCCTCAGGTCACATGACCATCTCTGAACCAATGGTTGTGGTGGGAGAAGGGATGTAAGTGTGGATTGGCCAGGTTTAGGACCTGGAGGACAAGTCCTACCCATGGATCTGGGCACCAGGCTCCAGATGGAGGTGTGGGGGAGGGACAGCACCAAAATAATAATCCAGGTTTCTGGAGAGGGAATAGAGGCTGGGAGAACAGATGAGTTTTATAGCCCACTTCCTCCCACCGGGGCTCAGTCCCCATTTATATGTTGATGGACAACCAGGCAATCTGTGAAATTCTAAACTGGGCTGTGTCCTTGAGGTCTCAGTGGGGCCATGGAGATGCAGACATGAAGTTTCATTAGATTTATGACTCATTTATAAGGGTTGTTCTAAGAAATCCAATGCTCAGGGGTTAGAGACTTGGGTTTGCAGCCCTGCGCTTCTGGGTAGTGACTCTGGTTTGGATCCTCACTGCTCACAGGGTGGTTTGGACCAGCATCGCTTAGGATCTGGTTAGAAATGCAGACTCATGTATCCACACCTACTGATTCAGCATCTGCAGTTAGACAAGACACCTAGGTGATTCTCCTGTGTGTTAAAATTTGAGAGACCTGAGCTACAGCAAGTTTCATCTCTAACTCAATTTATTCACATATCAAATAGAACAGTAAAAATCTTATCCAGCTCTTAGGGTTGTTGTTAGAATTAAACAATGGTTTATTCACTTAGAACACTGAGAATTGTCAGTGTGCAATAAAATGTTCACTCTTCAGTCCTGAGACCTGCAGACCTCAGATATCAGAATAGCACAGAATTATTCAAACTTTACCATCAAAAAATCTGAGGAGATCAGGGGTTGGCAACCTGTTTCTACAAATGACCAGACAGCAAATGTTTTAGGCTTATGGGCCATACGGTCTCAGTTACAACTGTTCAATTCTGCTGTTATATGGCAAAAAGCAGCCCAATAGGCATAGCTGTTTTCCAGGAAAACTTTATTTACAAAACAGATTTGTTTTTCAAGCTCTGATGTTCAGTAGATTAATGATCTGGGGTCTAGCATGTGGCAGTCACAACAGCAAATGTCTGGGAAGTTTCATTCTTCATCTGGAAAGCTTGATCTGAATTTTGCAGCTTATTTCATCACACAGCTGGGTTTATCTTGACGTGCATTTTTTTTTCTTCCCATACAATCTTCATAGGAAATCTTTGCTTTGGGAAGATGCTCTGTTTATTCTCTGCCATTACGTGCCCCCTGGCATATCACCATGTGAACATTTGCAGATAGGTGCTCCTACTTGGTGAGTGAGTTTTAGGGGACTGGCCACCAGGGCCTGCTGGGAATAAAGCCCCCCTCCTAAGGAATAAAAGGGAGAGGGGAGATGTGCCATTGGGAGTCTAGGTATCAGGTCAGTAGTAGTAATGACGCCTCCTGTCACAAGCTTCTGTTGGTTTCCAAAGGGAGGTGGAAGATGTGCCTATTTTACAGATGAGGAAACTGAGTCTCGGAGAGGTTAGGTGACTCAGCTGCTGTCACTGCTTGTTAGCCAATAAATATTCTCCTTTCTGCTCTGCCATATTTCATGCTATTAATTTGTGTCTTAGATAATGTGAGGGAATGAGAGACTTCCAGGATGGCTCTGATTCTTCACCTCTCACTTTATCCATGTCATTTGCCTTGCAATTTTGCAATGGCCTCCTGGGAAGAGGATGAGAGCCCTGTGGAGCTGAGCTTCCCCAGTCAAACCCAGACTTGACCCCTAGACATGAGTGTTTCCAGCCAAAATTGGCAGTTAGCCAAAATAAGCCACCTAACTGACTCCCAGCTGAACCCAAGTGTGTGAGCAATAAATACCTGTCTTTGGATGCTACTGAGAGTTTGTGGTTGGTTGTTATGCAGCACTATTAATTATCTGGAAGTAGCTGATACAGCTGGTGAAGGCCTTTGTGAACATCTGTGAGCAATAACTCTCTCCTCGGGTTTCTATTTGAGTTCAAAATTGCCAGTTTTGCTCAGGATTGTCAGCACACCCACAGCCGCCACCCCTCCCTGGCATGGCCTTTAGAGGAATCTGTGTGAGAGGATCCTTGAGAGTTGGGGATTAGTGGCAGAATAACATGGTTGTTAGTCCCACAGGCTCTGGAGTCAGAGCACCTGAGTTTAAGTCCTGGTGCCCCATTACTAACTGTGTGACCTTCGGTGAGTTTTTAAACCCCTCTGAGCCTCAGTTACCTCATCTGTAAAGGGGGATAATTATCAAGGTTGTCAAGATTACTGTATAGATGAGGTCAAGTATGTGAAGCTCTTGGACGGGACCAGGACCATTGGTTGCCCTATCCATGTTCCGTGCATTATGCTCTAGCAGAAATTGCTGCCTCGAGATCCTCCTGAGCAGTCATCATGACTTTGCTTATGCCCTTCCCTTAGCCAGGAAAGTAGTGACCCCTTATGATATTCCCAAGAGTGTCAGGTGTGTGCTGAGCTGCAAGTTATGGAAAACCTGACTGCAGTATTTAAAACAAATGCAGATTTATTTTTTTCCCCACAAAACTTGATATTCAGAAAATGGTTGCTGGCATCAGATCTGCAGCTTGATGATGTATGAACTCATATCTTGGTAATTCTCTTGGCCACAAGATGGCTGCTTTAGCTCCAGGTATCACATCCACATTCATATTCATCACAGGGCAGTAGAGCTTGGTGATCCAGAGCATGGGCTCTGGAGCCAGATTAACAAAGTCTGGATCCCAGCTCTATCACCTTCTGGTTAAATCACCTTGGGAAGTCATGAAACATCTCTAGCCTCAGTTTTTTCATCTGTGAAATGGGAATGATATTAATAGACTATATCTTAGAATTGTTTTGGGGATTAAGTGAGGTAATACATGTAAAGCCCGTAGAACAGTGCCTGGTACATAGCAAGTATTCAGTACGTGTTAGTTATTACTTCATTATTATAATTGTAAGGGACCTGGGGACAAATAGTATTAATGTTTAGCACATCTACCTTCCAATATAGAGACAACTACAAAAGAAGGAGGTCAAGCAGGACCAGGGGGCCCTTGGGTCAAGCAGGACCAGGGGGCCCTTGGGTCAAGCAACCGGCAACATCTTCTGTGCTTGGAAACGTTCTGTTCAAATGTGAAGACAGCCTGGGGTATCACCGCCTCTAGGAAGCTGTCATGGACTCCTCTCACCAACTGACACTGGTTTAAGTGTCCCTTATCTGTGCCCCTGGACTGTATTCCTACCTTCACACTTATACAGTGACCTCAATGATCTGTTTATGGGTTTGTCTCCTGCAGAACAGGGGTCTTGTTTGGACTCTCCCTGGATTTCCAGGGCTGAGTTGATGCTGGGCTTCTTGTAGCCTCCATTGCTTGTTGAGTAAATACTTTTTGAGTATGAACTTGGCATTGTGGGAAGTCATGGTCCCCACCTCCAGGAACCAAAGTCTGATGGGGAAACTGGGCAACTCATTGACCAACCAGAGGTAGTCCTAGTTGAGGGTTTTCCTAGGAAGACGTTAGAGGTGGGGGTGGGGGCGCCTCCCTCCTAGATCAGTCCTGGACTAGGCACCTTGGTGATCCTCAGGAGTGCCCAAAACTAGGGACACTGTGGTCAGGGATCAAGGGCCCCACTTGGACCCACCTCACTGGACACTGGGTCCCTCACCTTTCTGGTCTCATGTGCCCTCCAGGCGGCCTCAGGACAGGAGAAGCCTGAACTGAGCCTCTTGTTTGTGCATTACTGGTCATTTCTTCCTGTGACTTGGCCCAACTTTTTCCTTTTCTGGGCCTCAGTTTTCCTGCCTGTCTAGTGCAGTGTGAGCTTGCCCATCTCTGACCTGCTGTGACTACATGTGGAAGCCACTGCTGTTTGACCAGGGTGTGGTGGTTCACAGCTTAGGAGATGTGTGTATGTGTGTGTGTGGGGGGGTTTGTAAATCTCTGCTGTGTCCTTAACTCACGTCCCCTCAGGCACCAGGTGGCCTCCTGGGATTGCCTCCTCCCCCAGACCTCCAACAGCACCCCCTCCAGGCCAAACCAGCCTGAATGAGGAGGCCTCTCTTTGCATCCTTGGTGTGGAAGGGGCAGCTCCCAGAGAGCTTCCGAACCCTCAGGGGACATGAGAATCAAGAATGAAGGCGGGGGACTTCCTTGGTGGTCCAGGAGCTAAGAATCTGAGCTTCCAATGCAGGGGGCCCAGGTTCAATCCCTGGTCAGGGAACTAGATCCCACATTCTGCAACTAAGAGTTCGAGTGGTGTAATTAAGACCCAGTGCAGCCAACAACCCACTCCAGTGTTCCTGCCTGGAGAATCCCAGGGCTGGGGAAGCCTGGTGGGCTGCCGTCTATAGGGTCGCACAGAGTTGGACATGACTGAAGCGACTTAGCAGCAGCAGCAGCAGCCAAATAAATAAATAAATAAATAAATAAAAAAAAAAGAAAACAGGCAGCTTGAGGGGGAGAGAGGTTTATTGTGGTTGTTGGGATTTGCGGCCTGAGCTTCTGGGGATGAATCACAGCTGCAGTTTCTGGAGAAGCAGAGAACAGTGAGGGACTCAGGGCGGCACGAGTCTCAGCCAGGAGGGAAGGAGCAAGGGGGCACAGCAGGTAGTACCAGGCCTTAATGAGCCAGGCTTGCCTCTGCCCCCAGGGTTGGCCCCCTTGGCGCTTCCCACCACCGTGCAAGTGGGCTCAGGACACTGCCTGCTCCCAAAGTGACCCCCTGTCCCTCCTCAAAAGATAGATGGTCATCCATGCCACCCCCTCTCCTGTGTTGGGGCCATATTTCACCTTTGGGAACCCTGGTGGGGAGCCTAGGTTTGGGACAGAAGTGTTTGCTGAAGCAAATGGATTAAAGGGTTGGGGAGTCAATGGCCATTTCCTTTACTGCACCTGACTCAAGGCTGCATGCAGTAAACAATCAATACTTCTTGAGCAGGTGAATGAAGGAATGAGTAGAGGAACAAGTGAAGGAAGGGCAAGTGAGAGTGAGGGGTGGGCAGTGAGGAGGGAGCCCTGGGAGGTGCACCCACCTCGTTGATCCAGTCGATGTAGGCAGACACACGGGTGAAGACCGTTGGCTTTTTGAGGGTGTTGCAGCCGAACCCGGAGCCAAAGCTGACGATGCCTCGCACATCCCAGTTGCCGTTCTCAGTTTGGCAGTTCAGGGGGCCGCCCGAGTCCCCCTGCAGCAGATGGGGTGGGCGTCAGAGGGAGGCTTGGGCCACAGGGGTGGTCAGAGTTGGGCAAGTGAGTTGGCCTCTCTGCCTTGGTACCTCCTGTTTTGGCCTCAGCTTGTCCATAGTGAGGGAGGTAGAGAAGATATGGTTTGGGAGTGACTTGACTTTTATCCTAGGGGAGCCCTAAAGTACCGGATTAAGTCTTGGTTTGCTGTGTGATCTTGGGATGATGAGAACCCTCTCTGTGCCTCAGTGTCCCATGCCTGAGTCTGAGCTGCCCAGAGAGGTGAAGATGCTGGGAGTTGTGTAGGGGACCCCGGAAAGCGAGGAAAGTGGAAATGGGGAAAGGGTCCTGTGTTTAAAAATGGGACAGTCTCTGATTTCCCTGGATGCTTCTTGCTTCTGTGTCAGGTTCCCTGAGTCCTCTGTCTCCCTGGACCGATGGAGTTGATGGTATGACGGAACCTGTGCCCAGACTTGAATGAAGTCTCTTCTACACACGTCAGATTCATTTAGTCCTCACAGCAGCCCTGTACTTACTGTTGCTCCATTTTATAATGGGGGAACTGAGGTTCAGAGAGGTCGAATGGGCTGCTTAAGGTTATGCAGCTATGAAGGGGTGGGACTGGGACTCGGTTATGCAGCTATGAAGGGGTGGGACTGGGACTCGGATCCAGAGACTGACATTCAGCTTTCATGCTCTGGTTGTAGTGCTGGTGGGGGAGGGGAAGGGGGGGACAGTGACAAATTTTTCCTAAGTCTCCTGAGCCCAACTGGGACTCAGTCTCCCCCCACGGAGAAGGTTCCTCATGGGGTCTCCTCACTTCTCACTCCTTTGCTCTCCTCCCTGCCCCTAGCACTTGGCCATCTGCATTCGGGCTGGGGTGCAGAGTCTGGACACTCACGTTGCAGGCTGAGATGACTCCGTCGCCCCCGGCACAGACCATGGTTTCCTTCACCGTGGTGCCCCACCAGTCTCTCTGGGAGCACGTGGCATAATCCACCACGGGCTGCAGGCCCTGCTGCAGCTCAGCGGCAATGGGGCCATTGGCTGGAGAGAGAATGGGTGGTGACTCGGCAGGCAGTCCAGGAAGCCCTGGCCCCAGGCCTTCAGGGAACAGAGGGCTAAATGGGGCTGGGCCAGGCCAGGCAAGTTCTGGCAAGACTTTAAGGGACATACTCACATGCCTTTTGTTGAGAGGCAAGACTCTGAGCCAATGGTCCCAAACTGGGTTAGTGACCCTTCAAAGGGTTGGAAGGGTAAAACCAACCCATAGAAAACCCTCAAGAAATAACTACCATTTATCTTTAATTTATGTTCTGGGGTTTTAATTGTCAATGGTTTCCTTGTAGTTCTCTACCTTTGGAGTCACACATTAAAAGATTTTTCTTAGCCCCCAATTTTCCAAGTACTGATCTCTATTTTCCTCTAAGTCTTCTGTAGGTTCATTTATTTGCATTTAACCTTTAAATTCAGCTGGAATTTACTTGAGAATTCCATTCACTGGAATATACTTGGTTTATGATCTAATCTCCTACACCAAAATGGTTACTTTCATTGATTCAATAGTCACATGGCACTTAGTAGATATCCAGGCTTGTTCTAAGTCCTTGACAAATTTTAGTCCATTTAATCCTTATAGCATCCCTTATATGCACTTGGCGTGTCTGGCACATGGCAAGTGCTTAATAAATATTAGCCATCATTACACAGTTTAAGAAGACGTGAAAATGTTAAGGCAGAAGGAAACTGGTGGGCAAATGTGGGTGGCATGCTTACTGTGGGAGCTGCTTCCTCCAGGAAGGCGCTCATGATTTGCCAGGGGCTATACTCACTGTAGAGACGGCCCCAGCCAGTGACGTAGCAAGGGTAGTCCTGAGGCAGCAAGGAACCCTCCTCTGGCAGGCAGGCCACCTGGATCGTGTCAGTCAGTTCCACGGTCTCTGCCAGCTTGATAAGGGCAATGTCATTGCTGGAATACAAAGTGGAGGTGGTGAATGACAGGAGGGCCTGGTGCACCAAGCAAATGCCAAGAGGCCTGGCCTGGGAGTTGGGAGTCAGGCCAAGGGTGACCAGGGGTCCTTTGCACACATCCCGGAGTGCCAGGTTTTACTGGTGGACAGAGGTGCTGGGGAAAGAATGATCTGCTTCCTAGTTCCATCACCTGCCCTGTAGGTGTAGCTTGTTCCCCTGCTTGTATCTTTACATCACGGCAGCCTTAGCAGAGAAGTGCCAAGAGCAGAAGCCTTCTGGGCCACTGTAGTCGAACCACCATATCAGCGGAAAGTAAGCTAAAGCAAACTGGAAACTATGGCTGTAAAAATACCTGCAGATTCCATTTCTAATGTTTCTGTGTCGCCCGAGTGAGAGCGGACAGCCCTAGGTAGACTTGGTTTGATTTGTGGCTCTGCCACTTAGTGGGCTCTGTGACCTGAGACACATTCCGCAGCCTCTCTGATCCTCGCGTTCTTGTCTCGGGCTGTTGTGAGGATTAAATAAGAGATGGCATGTAAAGTGCTTATGGCAATGCGGGCAGGCACGCAGTAAGCATCAATAATGGGGGGTGCTGGCTCATCCCCTGGCTGACAGACTTCAGGTAACATACCATGGGGGCCCCGGGATTCTTATTCCATGTGTACTTTCTGGAGCCCCTTGGTCAACGATGGGAACGGGAGGGGTGTCCGTCTCCTCTAACATTTTGCTATTTTGTGTAAAGTCATCATCTGCGGGCCGTTCAGGGTGAGGACGGGGCCCAGGGACAGACTGTTTCCATCTCAGGGACCTCCTCTTCTTCTGAGCTGCCCCTAGAGGGCGTGTGAGGGCTAGCTGGGTACTCACCGAACTAGGAAGGAGTTCCACTTTTCGTGGACAAAGATGGTGTCCACACCCACGTAGAGGGAGCCTGCCTCGTCCTCCACCTCCAGGTTGTTCTTCCCCAGGGCCACGCGGTAGGTCAGGGTGTTGCTGGACAGAGCAAGGAGGCCAAGTCAGGGTCCTGCCCCCACTGGTTGGCAGGGTAGAGAGGGAAGTTGGGGCTCTGGTGATGCAGTTTCGGGGTCACTGTGGGACTCATTTGGCGGAAGGCATGGTTCACCCCATTGACCCTTCCTAGGGCACGGGGTAAGGACCCTGGTCTTGGAGTCAAGTCCGTTCTGACTGCTGGTGGGCAGGCTCGGGCCTCAATTCCTCTCCTGTAAGGTGGAAATAATCTTAAAACTCACCTGCCAGGGATGCCTTGAGGATGGACCAGTCCACACTGCTGCTGGGCTGCATTATCTTACCTGTATTCCCCTCTAGCCACCTCCTCCTCTCCCCTCACACAATCCGCTCCTGCCACACCGGCTTCCACTTTATTTCTCAAACGTACCAAGTGGACTCCCTCCTCTGGACCTTTGCGTCGGCTCTTCCCTCCATCTGTGACACCTTACTTCCAGACCAGAGACTTCTTCCCTTACTTTCTTCAGATCTTGGCTCAGGCATCCCCTTTTCAGAGAGCTCTTCCTCGGGTCACGTCATTTAAAATCGAGCCCCTCCTACTTCTCATCCTCTTCCTGCCTCTTTGTTTTCCTTTGCTACCACTTGTTTTGTTACATACTTACTTGTTGGATGGCCTGTCACTGTCTTCCACTAGAATGTCGTAAGCTCCCTGAGAACACAAACTGCGTTTTCACTGCTACGTTCCCTGGCACATAGTAGGCGCTCACTGAATACTTGTTGAATGAATAAATGGACAACTGAGTTACTGGATATGCGTAGCCTGCCTGTCCCTGCGTCTGGAGTGTGTGCCCTGGAAAGGCAGCGAGCGGGGTGTCTGGGTGGCTTCCGGCTCACCTGATGCAGTGGGCAGCTGTAAGCACGTGGCTGGGGGTGATCAGGGTGCCACCACAGGTGTGCCTCCACGTGCCATCCCTGAGGTACTGGAGGGAGATCTGGGGGGGATGTGGAAGGATGCCGTGTCAGCCCCCAGAGGCCCACTCCCCACTCCCCTCTCCACCCTGCCTCCCACACCCACTGCAGTGAGCTGACCTGCCAGGGCCAGCTGTGGGGAATGGCGTCCTCTCCTCCCACCACGCGGGCTGATAGGTTGGGCTGGAAGATGGGGACCCCGCAGCTGGAGGCTGGGGGAGACAGGAGAGGGAGAGCACAGGTGAATGTGGCTGGTATCTCATTGGGGAAGGGACAGGTGGAAAGAGCACACACTTAGGGACTAGGCAGACTTGGGTTTGAATTTTCCTGTAAGACTTTGGGGAAGCCATTGAGTTTGCTGGGCCTCAACTTCCCTTTCTGTGAAATGGGTAGAATAGCACTAACCTGGTAAGTTTGTCCTAAGAACTGAATGATGCATATGAAGAGTTGAGCAAAAGATCTGGTATAGAGTGAAAAGTAAACCACTGAAAGGAACACCGAGGTAGGCTGGCTTGGTGTGAGTGCCCAGGCACACTTGTGTTCTCCATCCTTACCCTGCTGTCCTTTTTGAGGCCACAGCATGGCAGGGATGTGTGAACATGGAACCCCCAGAATTCCAGACTGTCCTAGCTTTGGAACAGTCAAGAGCAAGTGCTGGGCATACTCAGACTCAAATTCTGCCTCCACCACTAACCAGCCATGTGATCTTGAAGATACTGAACTTCACTGTGCCTCAGGGTCCTCATCTATAAAATGGGTCTATATTAATAGACCCTGCCTCTCAAGGTTGATGGAGAATCAAATTGGCTCCTGAATGTCGAGGGCTTAGCGGAGCGCTTGGCACAGAGTAAGCTTGCAATACACAGGAACAGCTATTGTTATTATTACTACCGTTGTTATCAACTGGAGGACTCTTAATGAAGTGCTCTTATTTGCCAAAAGAGCCAGTGAGCTTTAGAGAGGTGATATGGCTTGTTTAGGTCCTGCTGAGAGAGAGTGACATTCGAGTCAAGTTCCTTGACTCCCAATCTGGGAGAAGGCTGCCAACACGGGAAGCTGCCATCCTCTGTACCAACACAGAATCCCCAAAGGAGAGATGCTGATCCCAGGAAAGGTAGGCCCCGAAATTGTTTAATTGCTAAATGGTGTCCAATTCTTTTGCAACCCCATGGACTGTAGCCTACCTGGCTTCTCTGTCCATGGGATTTCCCAGGCAGGAATACTGGAATGGGTTGCCATTTCCTTTTCCAGGGGCTCTTCCCAACCCAGGGATCAGACCTGGGTCTCCTGCATTGGCAGGCAGGTTCTTTACCACTGAGCCAGCTGGGAAGCCCAGACGCCCCGATGGTCCCCGGGGTACCCAGGGGTGAGGCAGCTTCTGTTCCCCCAGGTTGGTGCTACATCTTTCTGCACCTCATCGCTCATCCTTACCCTGGGGAGGTCAGATCATCAGCCCTGTTTCGCAGATACAGAAGCAGAGTTGCCCAGCAGGCAAGTAGCTCATTTGACACAGCTGATCAGTAGTGACTGGATCCACACTGGACCCCAAAGCTCCTTTACCAAAGCCCTGGGGAGCAGAGGGCCCCTGCCCCTATCTTTGTCCGAGCTCACAGCCTGATGGCTGCAGCTGGTCACAGAGCCTCAGCTTACCGTAGGCCAGGAGTGTGGTGAAGACCGTGACGCCCAACATGTCGTGAATGCTCAGGATCAGGTGAACGTCGCGGTGGCCAGGGCAGCACTTATAGGCAGGTGGGGGTGGGCCCACCTCATCAAGGCCGAGCCACCACTTGGAAGAAACCTGTTCTGCCGAGGCCTTTTCCCTGACCTTGGGTGGTTACTGTTTAATTTGGGCAGAGNAAACTCAACAGGGACTCTACCAACCTAGTGGAGTGGATGGGGAGGGAGTTGGGAGGGAAGTTCAAAAGGGAGGGAATATATGTATACCTGTGGCTCATTCATGTTGAGGTTTGACAGAAAACAGTAAAATTCTGTTTCTACTGTTTCCCCCTCTATTTGCCATGAAGTGATGGAACTGGATGCCATGATCTTAGTTTACTGAATGTTGAGCGTTAAGCCAACTTTTTCACTCTCCTCTTTCACGTTCATCAAGAGGCTCTTTATTTCCTCTTCACTTTCTGCCATANCAGAAAACAGTAAAATTCTGTTTCTACTGTTTCCCCCTCTATTTGCCATGAAGTGATGGAACTGGATGCCATGATCTTAGTTTACTGAATGTTGAGCGTTAAGCCAACTTTTTCACTCTCCTCTTTCACGTTCATCAAGAGGCTCTTTATTTCCTCTTCACTTTCTGCCATAAGGGTGGTGTCATCTGCATATCTGAGGTTATTGATAATTCTCCTAGCAATCTTGATTCCGGCTTGTGCTTCATCTATACCGGCATTTCGCATGATGTACTCTGCATATAAGTTAAATAAGCAGAGTGACAATATATAGCCTTGAAGTACTCTTTTCCCAATTTGGAACCAGTCTATTGTTCCATGTCCAATTCTAATTGTTGCTTCTTGACCTGCATACAGATTTCTCTGGAGGCAGGTGAGGCTTCCCTCATGGCTTAGCTGGTAAAGAATCCACCTGCAAATGTGAGAAGATATTCAGATGGACAATAAGTACATAAAAGATGCTCAGCACTGGAGAAATGCAAATCAAAATCATGAGATACTATTTCACACACTGATGGCAATAATAAAAAAGACAGAAAATAACAGGTATTGGTGTAGAAACTGGAAAACTGAAACTGTTGTACACTGCTAATAGAAATGTAAAATGGTGCAACCACTTTGTAAATAGTCTGCCAGTTTCTCAAAGAGTTCAACAGAGTGATCCTATGTGTTCCAGCAGTTTGTTAGGTATATACTTAACAGAACTAAAAACTTATGTCTACACAAAAACTTGTATGTGAATTATGCTTGTACATGCTACTTTGGGGCTTCCCTGGTGCTCAGATGGTAAAGAATCTGCCTGCAGTGTGGGAGACCTGGGTTCAGTCCCTGGGTTGGGAAGATCCCCTGGAGAAGGAAATGGCAACTTACTCCAGTATTCTTGCCTAGAAAATTTCATGGACAGAGGAGACTGGTGGGCTACAGTCGATGGGATCGCAAAGAGTCAGACATGACTGAGCAACTAATATGTTGTTATTAGCAGCCTTATTCATAATAGCTAAAAAATGAAAACAGTCTTCGTGTCTATTTGATAATAAATATGGTATTATTACCAATAGAAAGTGGTATTTTAAAAGTAGGAATGCTCACTCCTTTGAATGAGGGGTCAAATGAGTTTAGCAATGAAGACAAGATGCTCTGGCAGCAGCAGTCCTGGTAGGCATGGCATGTAGCATAAGTCCTCCTTGGGTGAGTGAGTGAGTGAGTGAAGTCGCTCAGTTGTGTCTGACTCTTTGTGACTGTAGCCCACCAGGCTCCTCCATCCATGGAATTTTCTAGGCAAGAGTACTGGAGTGGGTTGCCATTCCCTTCTCCAGGGGATTTTCCCAGCCCAGGGATTTAACCTGGGTCTTCTGAATCACGGGCAGACGCTTTACCATCTGAGCCACCAGAGAGTCCTCCCTGAGGAGGTCGCTGTTAGCACAACTATAGGGCCACCAAGCAGGAGACCCACAACCTGGAGAACAATTATACCAAAGAAGTTCTTGCACTGTTATGAAAGTTCTAGGCCCCACAACAGATTTCCCAACCTGGGGATCCAGCAAAGGGACTCAGAGCCCTCAGGGAATTTGACTTTGAAGGCCCGTGGATTTTATTACAGAACCTCCACAAGACTGGGGAGACAGAGACTCTTGGAGGGCACAAACAAAACCTTGTGCATAACAGGACCCAGGAGAAAGGAGAAGTGACCCCACAAAAGACTGAGCCAGACTTGCCTGGGTGTGTTCGGGAGTCTCTGGTGGATGCATGTATCTACAGCAGCCTCCTGCGGAGTGAGGGACACTGACTGCAGCAGTCCTGGGAAGCACGGCATTCTGGCATAAGCTTTGTTGGAGGAGGTCTCCATTAGCCCTACCATAGTTTGGCCTCAGGCCAAACTACAGGGAGGAAACAGCCCAACCCATCAGCAGAAAATTGGATTAAAGATTTACTGGACATGGCCTTGCCCACCACAGCAAGACCCAGTTTTCCCAAAAGCCAGTCTCTCAGGAAGCTTATCTACAGCCTCTTACCCTCATCCATCAGAGGGCAGACAGAATGAAAATGACAATCACAGAAAACTAACCAAATTGACCACATAGACCACAACCTGGTCTAACTCAATGAAGCTATGAGCCATGCCATCATATAGGGCCACCCAAGATGGACAGGTCATTGTGAAGAGTTCTGACAAAACATGGCCCACTGGAGAAAGGAATGGCAAACCACTTCAGCATTCTTGCCTTGAGAACCACGAGAACAGTATGAAAAGGCAAAAAGATAAGACACTGACATGGAAAGATGAACTCCCCAGGTTGGTAGGTACCCAATAAGCTCCTGGACAACAGCAGAGAAATAGCTCTAGAAGGAATGAAGAGGCTGAGCCAAAGAGGAAGCAACACCCAGTTGTGTCTGGTGGTGAAAGTAAAGTCTAATATTGTAAAGAACAATATTGCATAAGAAAATGGAATGTTAGGTTCATGAATCAAGGTACATTGGAAGTTGCTCAAACAGGAGATAGCAAGAGTGAACATCATTTTAGGAATCAGTGAAATAAAATGGATGGGAATGGGTGAATTTAATTCAGATGATCATTCAGATGACTAATACTGTGGACAAGAATCCCTTAGAAGAAATGGAGTAGCTCTCATAGTCAACAAAAGAATATACAGTGCAGTACTTGTGTACAGTCTCAAAAACAACAGAATGATCTTGGTTTTTTTCTAAGGCAAGCCATTCAGTATCACAGTAATCCAACTCTATGTCCCAACCAAAGAAGCTGAAATTGAACAGTACTCTGGTGATTGCAGCCACGAAATTAAAAGACGCTTACTCCTTGGAAGAAAAGTTATGACCAACCTAGATAGCATGTTGAAAAGCAGAGACATTACTTTGCCAACAAAGGTCCGTCTAGTCAAGGGTATGGTTTTCCAGTGGTCATGTATGGATGTGAGAGTTGGACTGTGAAGAAAGCTGAGCACCAAAGAATTGATGCTTTTGAAGTGTGGTGTTGGAGAAGACTCTTGAGAGTCCCTTGGACTGCAAGAAGATCCAACCAGTCCATCCTAAAGGAGATCAGTCCTGGGTGTTCATTGGAAGGACTGATGCTAAAGCTGAAAGTCCAGTACTTTGGCCACCTGATGCAAAGAGCTGACTCATTGGAAAAGACTCTGATGCTGGGCGGGATTGAGGGCAGGAGGAGAAGGGGATGACAGAGGATGAGATGGCTGGATGGCATCACCGACTTGATCGACATGAGTTTGAGTAAACTCCAGGAGTTAGTGATGGACAGGGAAACCTGGCGTGCTGCAATTCATGGGGTCACAAGAGTTGGACACGATTGAGTGACTGAACTGAACTGATGAAGACCTACACCTTCTAGGACTAACACCAAAAAAAGAAGTCCTTTTCATCATTGGGGACTGGAATGCAAAAGTAGGAAGTTAAGAGATTCCTGGAGTAACAGGCAAGTTTGGCCTTGGAGTACAAAGTGAAGCAGGGCAAAGGCTAACAGTTTTACCAAGAGAACACACGAATTATAGCAAACACTCTCTTCCAACAATAACAGATGACTCAACACATGGACATAACCAGATGGTCAATACCAAAATCAGATTGATTATGATCATTGCAGCCAAAGATGATAGAGCTGGAGAAGCTCTATGTAGTCAGCAAAATCAAGACCTGAAGCTGACTGTGGCTCAAATAAGGAACTCCTTATTGCCAAATTCAGACTTAAATTGAAGAAAGTAGGGAAAACCACTAGACCATTCAAGTATGACCTAAATCAAATCCATTACAATTGTAAAGTGAAAGTGACAGATTCAAGGGATTAGATCTGATAGACAAAGTGCCAGAAGAAATATGAACGGAGGTTCCTAACATCGTACAGGAGGTGGTGATCAAAACCACCTCCAAGAAAAAGAAATGAAAACAGTAAAATGGTTGTCTGAAGGCCTTTCAAATACCTGAGAAAAGAAGAGAAGTGACACCTGAGATGGAAAATTTTAATTAATAAAATAAATAAAAGAGAAGCGAAAGGCAAATGAGAAAGGGAAAGATACACCCATCTGAATGCAGAGTTCCAAAGAATAGCAAGAAGAGATAAGAAAGCCTCCCTAAGTGAACAATGCAGAGAAATAGAGGAAAACAATAGAATGGGAATGACTAGAGACCTCTTCAGGAAAATTAGAGTTACCAAGGAAACATTTCATGCAAATATGGGCACAATAATGGACAGAAATGGTATGGACCTAACAGAAGCAGAAGATATTAAGAAGAGGTGGCAAGAAAGCACCGAAAAACTACACAAAAAAGGTCTTAAGGACCTGGATAACTGGTCACAATGGTGTGATCACTCACCTAGAGCCAGACATCCTGGAGTGTGTAGTCAAGTTGGCCTTAGGACATCACTACAAACAAAGCATAAAGATGATGGAATTCCAGCTGAGCTATTTCAAATCCTAAAAGATGATGCTGTGAAAGTGCTGCACTCAATACGCCAGCAAATTTGGAAGTCTCAGCAGTGGCCACAGAACTGGAAATCAACAGTTTTCATTCCAATCCCAAAGAAGGGCAATGCCAGAGAATGTTCAAACTACTGGACAATTCTACTCATTTTACATGCCAACAAGGTAATGCTCAAAATTGTTCAAGCTAGACTTGAACAGTTTGTGAACTGAGAACTTCCAAATATATAGGCTGGATTTAGAAAAAGAGGAACCAGAGACCAAATTTCCAACATACACTGGATCATATAAAAAGCAAGAGAATTTCAGAAAAAAAAATCTACTCTGCTTCATTGCCTACACTAAAGTCTTTGTGTGGATCACAATAAACTGGAAAATTCTTAAACAGATGGGAATACCAGATCACCTTATCTGCCTCCTGAGAAATCAGTATACAGGTCAAGAAGCAACAGTTAGAAATGAACACTGAACAACAAAGTGTTCAAAATTAGGAAAGGAGTACATCAAAGCTGTATATTGTCAGCCTGCTTCTTTAGCTTATATGCAGAGTACATCATGTGAATGCCGGGCTGGTTGAAGCTCAAGCTGGAATTCAAAAAGCTGGGAGAAATACCAATAACCTCACATATGCAGATGAAACCACCCTTATGGCAGAAAGCAAAGAGGAACTAACGAGCCTCTGGATGAAGGTGAAAGAAGAGAGTGAAAAGCTAGCTTAAAACTCAACATTCAGAAAACTAAGATCATAGCATCTGGTCCTGTGACTTTATGGCAAATAGATGGGGAAACAATTAAAACAGTGAGAGACTTATTTTCTTGGGCTCCAAAATCCCCTGTGGATGGTGACTGCAGCCATGAAATTAAAAGACTCTTGCTCCTTGGAAGAAAAGCTATGACGAAATGAACAGTGTATTAAAAAGTAAGGACACTATTTTGCTGACAAAGGTCTTTATCATCAAAGTTATGGTTTTTCCAGTAGTCATGTACCAATGTGAGAGTTGGACTATAAACAAGGTTGAGCACTGAAGAATTGATGCTTTCTAACTGTGGTGCTGGAGAGGACTCTTAAGAGTCCCTTGGACAGCAAGGAGATCAAACTAGTCAAAGGAAAGCAACCCTGAATATTCACTGGAAAGATTGATGCTGAAGCTTCAATATTTGGTCATCTATGAGAAGAGCTGACTCACTGGAAAAGACCCTGATGCTGGGAAAGATTGAAGGTAGGAGGAAAAGAAGATGACAGAGGACGAGATGTTTGTATGGCCTCAGTGGACATGAGTTTGGGCAAACTCCAGGAGATGGTGAAGGTCAAGCAGGCCTGGCATGCTGCAGTCCATGGGGCTGCAATGAGTTGGACACAACTGTGCAAGTGAACAACAAAAATGTTGTATATCCACGTAATGAAATATTTGACAATAAACGGAGAGGAAGTAATGATATAGGCTACAATGTGAATGACTAGAAAATATACCATGTGAAAGAAGTAGTCATGAACGATCACACACTGTAGGATTCCAATTATAGGAAATTCCTACATAGGCAGATTTATAGACAGAAAATAGATTTACAGTTCAGGACTGGGAAATGGATAGAGGGAGAATGTGGAATAACTTTAATGGGTACAGAGTTTTTTTATGGGAGGTGGAGCAAAAAAATATTCTAAAATTAGATTCACAGCGCTGTGAACACTAAAAACCACTGAATTATATTTCATTATAATTTTTGTTCCATTTGTTTTTTCTTAAGGCTTCCCAGCAATTCCATGTGATCTGGCTGGCTATCTTCAGGATTAAATATTCTTTCTTTAAGGCAACTGTTAAATCTTGCCCTAAGCAAAGGGCCTCTCAGGTTAATGCAGAGTCTATTAGGATTTATTCTTGTTTGTTTCTTCCATTTTTATTGAGATGTAATTGACATACAGCATAAGTTTAACATGTGCAGCACAAATATTTGACTCACATACATCATGAAATGACTACCACAATAAGTTTGGTGAACATCCATCATTTCACATAGATACTAAATAAAAGAAAGAAAAACTTTTCTTCTGATGAGAATTTTTAGGATTTACTCTCTTAACAACTTTCATATGTAACACACAGCAGTGTTAATTATATTTATCATGTTGTACATTAAATCACAGGTGGCAGTGGTGGTAAAGAACCAGCTTGCCAGTGCAAGAGACAAAAGAGATGCGCATTTGATCCCTGGGTCAGGAAGATCTCCTGGAGGATGGCATGGCGTGGCAACCCAGTCCAGTATTTTTGCTTGGAAAATCCCATGGACAGAGGAGCCTGGTGGGCTACAGTCCGTAGGATCAATGACTCAACACGACTGAAGCAACTAAGGAAGCAAATGTATGCACATTACATCCCTAGTACTAATTTATCTTATAATTGGAAATGTGTACCTTTTGTGTACTTCATCCAATTCCCCATCCTTCTCTATAAGACTCTGGTAAACACAAATAGTTGACTCATTGGAAAAGACTCTGATGCTGGGAGGGACTGGGGGCAGGAGGAGAAGGGGACGACAGAGGATGAGATGGCTGGATGGCATCACTGACTCGATGGATGTGAGTCTGAGTGAACTCTGGGAGTTGGTGATGGACAGGGAGGCCTGGCGTGCTGCAATTCACGGGGTTGCAAAGAGTCAGACACGTCTGAGCGGCTGAACTGAACTGAACTGAAACACAAATATGATCTCTTAAGTCTTTGAGTTTGTTTTTGACATGTAATTGGCCTACAACACAGTGATTCAGTAGTTCTGTACATTACAAAATGATCACCACAATAAGTCTAGTTACCATCTGGCACCATACAGCCATATATATATTATTGACTGTATTCCCTACACTGTGCATTTAATACCTTTGTTTGTTTGTTCACTCAGTTGTGTCCGACTCTTTGCAACCCCATGGACTGCAGCATGCCAGGCTTCCCTGTTCTTCACCATCTCCTGGAGCTTACTCAAACTCATATCCATTGAGTCAGTGATGCCATCCAATCATCTCATCCTCTGACGTCCCTTTCTCCTGCCTTCGACCTTTCCCAGCACCAGGGTCTTTTCTAAAGAATCGGCTTTTTGCATCACGTGGCTGAAGTATTGGAGCTTCAGCTTCAGCATCAGTCTTTCTAGTGAATATTCACAGTTGATTTCCTTTAAGATTGACTGGTTTGATCTCCTTGCAATCCAAGGAACTCTCAAGAGTCTTCTCCAAGATCACAATTTAAAAGCATCAATTCTTTGGTGCTCAGCCTTCTTTATGATTCAACTCTCACACTGGTATGTGACTACTGGAAAAAACACACCTTTGACTAGACAGACCTTTATTGGCAACGTAATGTCTCTGCTTTTTAAATATGCTGTCTTGGCTTGTTATAACTTTTCTTCTAAGGAGCATTTTTTAATTTCATGGCTGCAGTCACCGTTCACAGTGATTTTGGTGTCCAAGAAAATAGTCTGTCATTGTTTCCATTTTTCCCCCATCTATTTGCTATGAAGTGATGGGACCAAATGCCATGATCTTCGTTTTTAGAATGTTGAGTTTTGGGGAATTCCCTATATTCTGAGTATTAATCTCTTGTCAGATAAATGATTTGCAAACATTTCCCCCCATTTTGTAGGTTGTCTTTTCCTTTTCTTTGTTATTTGGCTGTGTAGGGTCTTAGTTGCAACAGATGGGATCTTCGTTGTATCATGCAGATCTTTTGTTATAGCTCATGGACTCTTAGTTGTGGCTCAAGCAGGCTTAGTTGTTCCGAGGTAGGTAGGATCTTAGTCCCCAGATCAGAGATCAAACCCACGTCCCCTGCATTACAAGGTGCATTCTTAACCACCAGTCCACTGGGGAAGTCCTTTTCCCTTTTTAATAGTGTCTTTTGATGCGCAAAATTCTTAAATTTTATGAAGCCCAATTTATCTACATTTCGTTAATTTGTATTAATTGTGGTAAGGTGGTTCAGATGGTAAAGAATCTGCCTGCAGTGCAGGAGACCAGAGTTTGATCCCTGGGTTGGGAAGATCCACTGGAGAAGGGAATGGCTACCCACTCCACTATTCTTTGCTGGAGAATTCCATGGACAGAGGAGCCTAAAGTGCTACAGTCCATCGAGTCCCAAAGAGTCAGACACAACTGAGCCACTTTCACTGCAATACAAAATATAAAGTTTATCATCTTAACCATTTTTAAATGTATAGTTTAGAAGTAGTAAGTATATATATATATGTGTGTGTATATATATATGTATATATATATATGTATACACACACACACACACACACACACACACACACACACATATTTGTGCCACTGATCTCTGAAACTAGTTTATCTACCAAATCTGAAACTCTATACCCCTTAAACAACATCTTCCCATTTTTCCCTCCCCTCAGCCTCTGGTAACCTACCTCTATTTTACTTTCTATCTCTGTGACTATGTTTACTCTATGTACCTCATATAAGGGGAATCATACAGTATTTTTCTTTTTGTGACTGGTATATTTCACTTAGCATAATGTATTCAGGGTTCATCCATTTTGTAGCATATGACTTAGTTTATTTCCTTTTTTAGATTGAATAATGTTCCACTGGGTATTTACCATATTTTGTTTATCCATTCATTGTTTGAATGACATTTGGGTTGCTTTTACTTTTTGGCTATTGTGAATAATGCCACCAGGAATTTGGGTGTACAAATATCTGAGACACTGCTTTCAATTCTTTTCAGTTCCCAGAGTGGAATCACTGGATCATATGGTAATTCTATTTTTAATTTTGTAAGGAACCAATATTCTGTTTTTCATAGTGGCTGCACCATATTCTTACCAGCAGTACCCAAGTGTTCCAATTTCTCTGTATCTTTGCCAACTCTTGTTATTTTCCATTATTTTGTTGTTGTTGTTAGCAGTTTTCCTGATGAAAGGTTGTTGCTGAACGAAAAGACGCCAGGATTCTTGGCCTCCAGAGGAGAAGAATTCTATCTGGGGCCAGAGGCGATGCTTGATTGCTCAGAGCTTTTGTGTAATAAAGTTTTATTAAAGTATAAAGGAGATACAGAAAGCTCTTGACATAGGCATCAGAAGGGGGCAGAAAGAATACCCCCCTGTTAGTCTTCAGCTGGATGTTATATAGTCACCAGCAGTCTGTTAATGAAAGAAAGGAATGTCTTAAAACTCAGAATGGCACCAGGCCCCTCACCCATAAGATATATTTTGGGATAATCTTGGCACCAGACAGTCGTCCCGGGCCAAAAAGTGATTAACTTGAATCTTGTAGAAGGGCAGATTACCATACAAATAGTTTCATTTACATAGATTAGGGCAACAATATCTGAGTATAACATACTGGTTTGTCAAGTAGGTTCTGAGCCACTAGGCCGAACTGGCTTGAAGACAGAGTTTGGGGTACATGCATAGTAAATTAGCATAGCTTAAGACAAACATTTCCATAAGAAAAATGCATTGGTTAACTCAAGGTCTGAGAATAGTTAACTTCAGTGAAACCAGGTGTCATTATGATAACAGTATTTTAAGAGAAACCTCCTTTTAAATTTGTATAGAGAAGAAAAAAATATCACTAGTTTGTTTCCTCCTGCTGCTTAAGAGAGATAAAAATGTCTGACACTTGCAGGCTATTTCCTCCGTTTGGAGACCCCT
>SJYA01002443.1:3596885-3669696 GCA_006410615.1 Neotragus moschatus
ATTAGCATAGCTTAAGACAAACATTTCCATAAGAAAAATGCATTGGTTAACTCAAGGTCTGAGAATAGTTAACTTCAGTGAAACCAGGTGTCATTATGATAACAGTATTTTAAGAGAAACCTCCTTTTAAATTTGTATAGAGAAGAAAAAAATATTACTAGTTTGTTTCCTCCTGCTGCTTATGAGAGATAAAAATGTCTGACACTTGCAGGCTATTTCCTCCATTTGGAGACCCCTGGCCTT
The DNA here is from genome assembly GCA_006410615.1 of Neotragus moschatus. Classification (NCBI taxonomy): domain Eukaryota; kingdom Metazoa; phylum Chordata; class Mammalia; order Artiodactyla; family Bovidae; genus Neotragus; species Neotragus moschatus. The sequence goes on from SJYA01002443.1 coordinate 3,597,129, forward strand.
CCTGCCTGTTACCCTCTCACTGATGGGTGTGAGGTGATATCGTATTGTGGTTTTCATTTGCATTTCCCTAACGATTCATGGGGTCACAAAGAGTCGGACACGACTGAGTGACTGAACTGACTGAACCGAACCGAGTGATTAGTGATGGAGAAGGCAATGGCACCCCACTCCAGTACTCTTGCCTGGAAAATCCCATGGACGGAGGAGCCTGGTGGGCTGCAGTCCATGGGGTCGCTAAGAGTTGGACACGACTGAGCGACTTCACTTTCACTTTTCACTTTCCTACATTGGAGAAGGAAATGGCAACCCACTCCAGTGTTCTTGCCTGGAGAATCCCAGGGACAGGGGAGCCTGGTGGGCTGCCATCTGCGGGGTCGCACAGATTCGGACATGAGTGAAGTGACTTAGCAAGCAATGATTAGTGATGTTGAGCATTTTTTCATATGCTTGTTGGCCATGTGTGTATGTTTGCTGGAGAAATATTTATTCAGGTCCTTTGCCCATTTTTTAAAATCAGGTAATTTTTTTTGTTGTTGAATTGTAAGAGTTCTTTATATATTCTGAATATTTAACCATTTATTAGATATATGATCTGTAATTATTTCTTCCATTCTATAGGTTGCCTTTTCACTCTGTTGATTGTGTCCTCATCACTGAAGTTTTAAATTTTGCAGTTCAGTTTACCTATTTTTACTTATGTTGTCCTTATAATATTATTTAAAAGTTCACTTCAATCCACTGCTAACATAAACTAGCTCCTCTATAATCTTGGTGTAGAAAATAAGGCTAACTGTGACTTAAAATCCAGAAGCATTAAAAGACAAGATTTATAAATTTCACTAAATTCAATTCTTGCATGACAAAAATCCCATAAACAAAGTTTGTGGGGAAAAATATTCACAATCAATGCTNTGCTAACATAAACTAGCTCCTCTATAATCTTGGTGTAGAAAATAAGGCTAACTGTGACTTAAAATCCAGAAGCATTAAAAGACAAGATTTATAAATTTCACTAAATTCAATTCTTGCATGACAAAAATCCCATAAACAAAGTTTGTGGGGAAAAATATTCACAATCAATGCCGTAAACCAATAATTTTTTAGATGAGAATACTTCCACAATTCTTTATTAATTTTTATTTATTGGAGTATAGTTGCTTTATAATATTGTTTCTGCTATGTAACATAGTGTGTGTGTATATATATTAGGTTCTTTTTGTATATAGGTCATTACATAGTATTGGGTAGAGTTTCTTGTACTTTATAGTCAATCCTTATTAATTTTTTAATCTATAAAGGTCTTAAAAATTGAGAGACAAAATTCTAACAACCGGATATAAAAATGGTAATTAGACCCTTTGTTGGTGAAACTGTGGAGAAACAGGCACTGTCATACATTGCTTGTGAGAATACAAACTGCTGTAACTCTTCTGAAGGGAGATTTGGCAATACCTAAAAAATATTACATAGTATTTTTTTTAGTATTTATTTACCTTTTGACCCAGCAAGACCATTTCTGAGAATCTACCATGAAGATATATCTCCAGCAATATGAAAACACATGCAGATATATACTGCAGCATTGTATGTAACTGCAAAATATTGGACACAAGCTGAATGCCTGTACATAGGAAAGTAATTAAACTGGTATATCTGTACAGTGGAGTAACAGAGCTGTATTTTAAAAATGAAGATAATCTTTATTAATTTATCTAGAGTGTTTTCCAGAATACCAGTTCAGTTCAGTCACTCAGTTGTATCTGACTCTTTGCAACTTCATTGACTGCAGTATGCCAGGCTTCCTTGTCCTTGACCAAGTCTCAGAGCTTGCTCAAACTCATGTCCATTGAGTCGGTGACGTCATCCAACCATCTCATCCTCTGTCAACTCCTTCTCTTCCTGACTTCAATCTTTCCCAGCATTAGGGTCTTTTCCAATGAGTCGGTTGTTTGCAGTTCTTTCCAAAATATACAGTTAAGTTAAAAAAAAAAAATCAAGCATAATAGTATTTATAGTATCCTACATTTTATGTAAGAAAGGAGACATAAGACTATACATATATGTAGTTGTTCATTTGTCCAAAATCAATGCCAGCAGGGTTAAACCACAAAATGAAGTGACTGATAATCTATAGGGGTGTAGGGAAATGGAGAGATGGGAACTGGGTCGTGGAATGAGGAAAGAGTGACACTGAATAGGATGGGGAAGAAAAGGACTAACCCAAGTAATTATGGAAAATACTGTCTTGAGTAGATACAGTAATGTTAGACATCAAAGAACCGTGGATTAATGCTGTAACCTAGTCAGTAAATGTATTTCTCACAGGGATGCAGAAGAACAATTCTGTGCTTTATGTGTGTACTCAAGCTGAACAAACAGGTAAATATGTTTTAGATAAGAACTGGGTTTTTCATAAGGAGAGGAAGAGGCTAAAATGAACTCTTTTGGGGTTGGAACAGAATCTGAGCTATCACTATGTGTCAGTTAGCACGCATACATATTTTTCCTAACTGTTCAGTGTGAGGAACTAGAAGTGATGACACCTCAGCAGTAATGAAGAAACTTTATTACTTTATGTAACTTTATTACATCCAATTTTTAAGTATGATTCTTCAATAAAAGGAACCAGAGATCTTTAGAGAAGAGGTCAGTTACAGGACTAAGAAGGGATAAAGGTGTTTGGAAAATCTTTACGTGTGCCAGATAATTTTTTAAGAAATGTTTTGCTTTGTTTTTAAAGAAAGAAATGGGAGAATATTGCTGAAAGAACACAGGAGCCAAACTAAAGGAGTTCCTAATGGCCAAAGCTGGAATAGTTTGAGCAAAAGAAATAATGTTATCATTAAATTAATAAGTATAATATCCGTGAGCCCTACTGATATAAATTTTTAAATGAGGGGAAAGGGACAGTTCTTCCTTCCTAGTAGAACTTCAGTTTAATAACTGTGGAAGAACTGCAGGAAATAGAAAACCAGCATTAGCTAAACAGTAATTTTTGTTGCAGACAAGATGAACTGATAGGCAGTAAAATCAGTGAGTGAAAATTTGAGGAAAATGAAAGTTTTGTAACAGAATCTAAGTATACAATTTTGTATATGTTCAGTTTTCTTTGATGACTGAGTTTTTATTGTTTATTTTCTCTACAGATGTGAACAATACCATGTTTTTTAAAGTTACAAATACTTTTTAAAATATAAACTAGCTCATAGTGCAGACATGGCAAGTAGAAATATCAATTCTGTCTTTGGGAAAGGCTCTGTTAGTGAAAGGTTCTGTTAGTGCTGGATGTTAGTTTGAAAAATTTTGTTCTGGGGATCTGAGTCTGAAAAATGAGCCTTTGGGGAAACCCAAATCTGTTTTAAATGAAGATCAGTTGAGAGCTATGATAGAAGCTAACCCCAAAACAGCAATTCGAAGTCTTACAGCAGACTTAGGAGTTTCTGCTACAATAATTTCTTGACACCTGGCTGCAATAGGAAAAGTAAAAAAAAATGGACATGTGGGCAGGTACCACATCAGTTAATGGATGATCATAAACTCAGATGGTTAGAGGTATTCTCTTCTCTTAAGATTTGAAAGAACAGAGACATATTTGGGAGAGAATCATAAGCTTTGACAAAAAGTGACATCAAAAGTGATCTGGACGATGGATAGACGTTGATGAAGTTCCCAAACATGTGTTCAACCCATCACTGTAATCCAAAAAGGTTCTGGTAATGGTATGGTGGTCTACAAAGACTATTTCATTACTGCTTTTTAACCCAGGTATAACTAATGGTAGCATCTTATTGCCAAAAAGTTGAAATTATATATAAAAGTTTATCTAAAAGTACTCTGTATTGGTTAGCAGATGTGAACCTATATTTTTCCATGACATCTGACCACAGAAATCACAAACCACCATAGAGAAGTTAATTGAGCTAAGAAATTTTACCACATTCATATTTATCTGACTTTTTCAACCAATTACCGCCTTTCCTGTCATTTGGAATTCTAAGAAACAAAACTTTCTCCAACTGAGAAGCAGTAAATTAGAGGATTTGAATAAATATTAATAATGCTGAATTTTATAAATATAGTATATACCATTTAATATTGGGGGAAACTTAACAGTTGGGGAAAGCAGTTAATGCTAACAGTGCATATTTTGGTTGAGTATAGCATTTTTTCTCCAAAATATTTAACATTTTCATTTGGCCCATAAAAAGGCGATTTCATGTGGTTCAACTTGATACCTTCGCAGACCCTGGCAGAACGTGAATATGGAAAAGGAACCTCAGGTGCTGGAAAGCTACAAGCTGCCCCTGAGTTTTGGGCTTCTTCACTGGAGGAATGTGGAGCCCAGAGTGTATGTGTATGTCAAAGATGCTTAGGAGCCAGTCATGCAAAGGTCCGAGTAAAGTGGGTTCCAGAGAGATGAACTGCCTCATCAGAGGCTCCCAGAAAATATTTTTTCACTAAAGAAATGAAAGCATGTTTCTAATACTAAATGCCATGCACACATGGCTCGGTGATGCTTTTGGATGATAACACTCATTCTGTCACACAGAGCCAATCCTTTCATTCATATACTTTCCATTCTGATTTATTTNAAGAAGTCCTGAGTCCCCTCTTCTCCCTGGCTTCTGACATGGGAGCCACCTGAGCAAATGCTGCCCCCGTACCCAGGTGACCTTGCCCTATCCACTCCTTTGCCAGCCCCTCCCTTCTGCCACCCCAACAAGAACCACACACACATAAGAATATAGAATTTTATCTTTAGTTAAAAAAAATAATCGTACCACCGAATGAAGAAGTAGCTTTTTTTTTTTTTTTGGTGAGATGGGAGGAGAGAAAAAAAAAAAAAAGCAATAAACCCAAAGAAAAAGAACTTTTTATATTCATCTGTATAAACATATCCTCTAAGGCAAACGCAATCCAGGGCCAAGGCTGCTGCACGGGGATCAGTGCCTCCTAATTCCTGCAGATTCTAAGGCCAAAAAAATAAAACCTCTGCAAGTCCAACAGGAGTTGTCTGGATTCTTGGGGCATCTTACTAAAATAATTATCGAGTTTACAAAGCAGTGACGCTGTCATGACACACACAGAAAGTTGCATAATTGTGGCCTTGGCGGCCATTCACTTGTTTGGACTGGGGGACGGGCACAGCTTCATNACTTTTTATATTCATCTGTATAAACATATCTGCTAAGGCAAACGCAATCCAGGGCCAAGGCTGCTGCACAGGGGTCAGTGCCTCCTAATTCCTGCAGATTCTAAGGCCAAAAAAATAAAACCTCTGCAAGTCCAACAGGAGCTGTCTGGACTCTTGGGGCATATTACTAAAATAAAGAATTATCGAGTTTAAAAAGCAGTGACGCTGTCATGACACACACAGAAAGTTGCATAACTGTGGCCTCGGTGGCCATTCACTTGTTTGGACTGGGGGATGGGCACAGCTTCACGACACAGCAACGGACACAGACACGCACACACCCGGACACGCACACACGTGAGCGCGCACACGGGGAGCCACGTAGGGCCTGGCTGGTGGCACAGGCTTGGCCACAGCCCATCTGGGGAGGGGCACAGGGTGGGGGGCTGGGATCCCCGTGTACCCTCAGGGGGTGGGTGTGACGGGACAGGTTCCCGTCGCTGGTGCCAAGGCGGTGAACGTCATTCGGGGAAGGATGGCGTGAAACAGCCCAGCCAGGCCCCCTGCTCCCAACCACCTGGTCTGTGCAAACCACTTAAAGCACTTCTTGGACACCTCCTGGAGAACAGAGGCGTGCTGGTTTCCTCCCCATGAAGGGGCCAAGCTCTCCTCCCTGCCCCGTCTTCTCCTGGGACCCTCTGGCTGCTGTGGGCCGGTGTGGGGTGAAGGGGCGGCCAGGGAGTGGTGTTTCTGCCCCCAGAGCCTTCCCGGCCCATGATCCATGGCATGGCCAACAGAGTGTGGGCCCGTGAGGTAGATTGGCAGAAATGCCCCCTCACCCTGCCTGGCTGGGGCCCAGAGGGCTGGGGTTTCCATGTCAGCTGGGGGGAAGAGGGGTGGGCAGGTGGGCCAGGGCTTTGGGTCCCTTGGCTAGGATAGAAGCGCNTGTGGGCCCGTGAGGTAGATTGGCAGAAATGCCCCCTCACCCTGCCTGGCTGGGGCCCAGAGGGCTGGGGTTTCCATGTCAGCTGGGGGGAAGAGGGGTGGGCAGGTGGGCCAGGGCTTTGGGTCCCTTGGCTAGGATAGAAGCGCCCCCCTTGATTCCAGCAGAGAGAGGAGGCAAGGCTGCAGGAACAGGTGCTGGGGGTGGGGAGCCGGGTGCCACTGATCAGCTCTATGGGGCTGCAATTCTTGCCATCTGTCGCTCGCCCAGTCTAGGGAGGGGCCCCAGGGCCATGGGGGCGGTGCAGCCTGCAGGTGAAGGGCAGCTGGCCTCTGGGGTGGGGACGAGGTGGACAAGGGGAGGCGCAGGGAGGAGAGGAGTGTGTGTGTGGAGGGCAGCCCCCCCAGCAGGGTGCGCCCTAGAGCCGGGAGCAGGCGCGGCTGGGGCAGGCAGCCAGGAGGCGGAGGAGCAGGACTGGCCGGGCAGCTGGTGTTGCGGCCTCAGGAACAGCAGAGGGAGCGGGGAGAGTCTCTGGGAGACTCCCTCGACCGGCTTGTTCACAGACATCTGCAGCTTTTTAGCATGGTCCCTTCGGGCAGAGCCGAGGCTCAAGCTGGGCCTCCGGTCTGCCCATTCTTGCCACACTCGCCGGCTGGACCGGGCGCCAGGGCGGGGGCCACATGGGGCGCAGCCTCGCTACTTGAAGGTGGACTGCAGCTCCTTGAAGGCTGCTTTCCGCTGCTTCATCTCCTCCGCCTGCTTCTTCCTCTCCTCCTGCTCTGCCTTGATCTCCTCCTCGAAGCGGCTGGACACGTTCATGGCCTGGACCTGCGGTGGGGTTGGGTGAGAGTCAGGTGGTCAGGATCGGAGGAGGTCTCTCTGGGGTCTCTTCTGGTTCTGCTCTGCCCTCCATCCCACCCCAACCAATGCTCTGCCTCCCACCATCCAGACCCTCGGCTCGGCACTTCAGTCACCTCTCTGAGCCTCAGTTCCATTTAGAGCCTGGTAGTAATTTAGTCGCCAAGTCGTGTCTGACTCGTGACTCCATAAGCTGTAGCCTGCCAGGCTTCTCTGTCCATGGCATTTCCCAGGTGAGAATACTGGAGTGGGTTGCCATTTTCTCCTCCAGGGAGTCTTCCCCCTCCGGGGGTTGAACCTGGGTCTCGGGCACCGCAGGCAGACTCTTTATCAACTGAACTACCAGGGAAGCCCATATTTAGAGCCTGGTGATTAATAACTGACCTCATAGGTACATGGAGAGGATTAAAAGAGATAAGATACATTCAGTGGCTGTCGCAGAGTGTGGGTCCTCTAACTGGGAGCTTCTGATGCAGCTATTCTTATCCTGTTCCTCTCCTGGGAAGCCCAACTGAACCCGGAAACATCCCATCAATTCTAGAAGCCCAGAAGGAGGTGGGAGGAGGCCTTTAGAAGGAATGTTCTTAGCTAACATGAAGATGGGGAGAAGCAAGAACAGGCAGGAACCTCAGGGCCCTGGCAAGACAGGATCCAGGAACTACACTTGTCCCCTCCACCTGAACCTGTGCCGTGCCTGGAGTCGGCCTCTGGGGGCTATCACACTCCCTCCAGGCTGGGGCTGGCAAGGCTAGTGTCTCTGAGAGGCCCTGGGAACCAGTGCTGTGTTTCTGGGCCTGCTCTGCTGTCTCTTGGTTCCACCTTTTAAAGCCCAGTCCTTTGTGGGTAGTGGCTCTGTGTGCCAGGGCAGGGGCATCTCAAAGTGGTCCTTGTTCCCTCTTCAAGAATACACAACCCCCACCCATCCCTGGGGGAGAGAAGGGGGAAGCTGGAAAGGATCACAAGCTGGATGGGAGGAGACAGAAGCCAGGAACGACATGGGCCCTGATAGGCATCAGTCCCCCACCTCTTGTCTGCGGCCTCAGCAGGGACAGGAAGGGGACATGCTGATCCTTCTGCTAACTCAGGGTCCTGGTGGATCCCAGCCACTCCCATCCTCAAGTGGGGTCAAGGCACCCCACAGCTCCCAATTCCTTACCTTGGCCTCAAAGAAGCTCTTGGCCCCCTTGACACCCTCGGTGGACACGTCAATCTCAGAGAGGCGGGCCAGCACGTGCAGCCCGCTGTCCTCCTGCAGCTCCCCGGCTGCTGCCTTGCGGAAAATCAGGAGGAACTGTGGCAGGGAAAACAGAACACTGATGTCATCAGGGAGAGAGTGGGAGGGGCCAGAGCCTGCCCACCCCGGGCCTGCTAAAGGCCTCCCTGGGAGGAGAGGTGCTCTCGGGCCTGGGAGCCAGAGGCCTAGGTTCTCCACTCTCCATGCTCTGTGTTCCTGAACAGGCTGCTGGGCCCCTCCCTCTCTGGGCCTCAGTTGCCCATCTGTAAAATGGGAGGCTAGGTGACCTATCTCCTGTCCACCCCAGGACTGAGGCCCCTGCAGGCTGCTCTGCCCACACTCAGCTCCCAGCAAAAGCCTCACCTTATCTCTTACCTTTGTCTCTACTGTTCTCCAAACCAGTCCACCTTAAATCCCATTTACTGAGCCCTGAAGGTACATGATTGTGCCCATTTTACAGAAAGAGTAAAGCTCAGCACCAGAAAGTCATGGAGGAAAGACTTGAACCCAGGTCCTGAGTCCACACCATCATCGTGTGCTGCCTGCACCGTCCTCCCTGGGCCTCGGCTCCCCCAGGCGCCTGGGCCACCTCTCTCGTGCCTTGCCTCCTCTATGCTTCCTGCGAGCTCTCCAGGGCCCACCTGAGACCTGACTCTCCAGAGGCCACAGCTGGCATTTAACCCTGTGCTGCCCAGGGGGCCAGTGCCACTGCTATCTGGCTTGGAGCCTCGGTTTCCTCCTCCAGCAAACAGGTCCGCTCACGGCTCCCATCTGAGAGCGAGGCTGAGTGAGAGCTGGAGTGTGAAGTCACCTGGCCCAGCGCCCGCTCCTCTTGGACCCGCCCCCTCCACCTGCCCCCCTTCTCCTCAGTCACAGCACCCTACTGTTTCACTCTCTGCGCCTCTCCCCCTCTGCATGCCAGGACCCCTGGAGCACAGGGTCCTTCTCTATACTCCCAGAGGCCGCACGGGGTCAGGGATGCAGGACTTCCCTGAGAGTACAGTGGATGTGGAGTCTGCCTGCCACAGGAGGGGACATGGGTTCGATCCCTGGTCCAGGCAGTGGGGCAAACTAAGCCTGTGGGCCACAACTACTGAGTATGCGCTCTGGAGCCCATGAGCCGCAACCACTGAGTCTGTGAGCTGCAACTACCGAGGCTTGTGCACCTAGAGCCCATGCTCTGCATCAGGAGAAGCCACTGCAACGAAAAGCCTGAGCGCTGCAACCAGAGAGTAGCTCTCTGTAAGCAGAGGAAAGCTCATATAGCAATGAAGACCCAACACAGACATAAATAAAAATCAGTCAACCAATCAATAAAATAAGTGCTCACTACATGAAGGAATGGATGGAGCTTCTTCTCACTTAGGCATCTCAGAATCTCCCTGGGGACCCGCTCTAAGATCTGCTGAAACCTCATTCAGCCAACAATCAGCCATTTTCAACAGTGGCTGTTCAAGGACAAGTAGCTTAGTGACAAAGTGGGGGTGAGTCTCTCCCCACCACCAAGCTCCCAACAGTGTTACCCCCCCACGGGGAGTAGGAAGCTCACCTCCCGGAAGCTGAGCTTGCTGTCAAAGTCCTCATCCACCTCCTTGATCATATTTTTCAGGCCCAGGTGGGTCTGGGGGGCTCCAAGTTTCTCCATCATGAGCTTTAGCTCCATCAGGTCAATGAAACCATCCCGGCCGGCATCGTACCTGTGAGTGCAAAGAGAGGCCTTAGGACATCCTGACACTTCATACCTCACCAGCCAGAGTGGTGATAAGCCAGAGTGCAAGGAGTCTAGGAGCTCAAAATTACCTCCCAGTGAGAAACTCAGCCAAGGCTGATTTGTGGCCCAGTGACTGCTTGGTTACCTCTGATGATGGGGAGCTCACCATGTGGCCCGGCAGCCTCCTACATGTTGAGCAGTGCCAACTTTTGGCCAAACCTGCTACACGAGGAAGCTAAAACCACAGCCCCTATCTACTGAATGAGACACGACAAGCAGGTAGGAAGAATTTACAATATCATATGGGGTATGGACTGAGAGGGTGGGCCCTGATGTAAGAACTCACTGACCATCCTTAGGCACCTCCACAGGCCCTCGAGGGATATCTTGGCTCCATATCTGCCCCTCTCCCTGTCCTCACCCAGGAGGGAGGCAGAGGGAACCATATGTCTAAGGGTAAGGGCCAGGGCTCACAGGAGGGAGGGGACACTTTGAGTTTTCTGGAATGTTGCCTGGGGTGTGTTCAGGGAACAACTTGCACAGGGGGCCTGCGGAGGGGTACAATGGGGGCTGGAAAGGCCTGGAACAATGATTAGGTGATGACTGTGTCTCTGCCCTGCACATTCCGGGTCTCTTTTTTCTACCACTCATGGCCTGGCAGAGAGACAGACAGGGTGAGGGGCAGAGTCTAAACAGCTTGCTTGACCGGCTTCCTTGTGGTAAGAGCTTGGGTCAGAGCTGCCCTCCGGCCCATCCCTGGTGGGGGAGGTGCTTGCTGCTGGTGCTGGGAGCACACAGCCTGGCGGATGTGGGCGCTGTTCTCACAGCCCAGCCAGGCATTCTTATCGCCAACCAAGCAACTGCCCTGATTGCCTCCTGGCGGGTGGGGGAGGGCCATCTCAGTGTTGGCCAAGTGGGCCTCCCAAGCCTAAAGACCCTTGTGCAGTCCTCAAGGCCTCACGATGGGTGAGAGACAGTGCTGGTGACAGTGATATGACACAGAGGGGCTGAGCTCCAGGAACCTTCTGCAGACTTGGAGTTCCTACATAAACACTCATCTCATTTCTGTCCCCTCTTCAAGGGCTCCCCAATTCCCTTCCCCCATCTCCAGGTACACTTCGCACAACTATGGACATCTGATAGCAACCAGCTTTTGAGATCTTATCTTTGTGCTGGGAAATTTACTTACTTCATTTTACTTAATCCCCTTCATTTAAAACGAAGGCTCAGAGAGGTGAAGTGAGCTGCCCAAGGTCACACAGCAGTAGAGGAGGGAGCTGGGCTTCTATCTCACGTCTGGAGGGCTCACAGACTTGCCCACTTGCTGGGCCCAGCCCCCCTCCACACGTCCTGGGGCTGCCAGCAGAAGAGAGGAGCGCTGAGCGGAGCATTTGTGCAAGGGGTATAAATAGTTCACGAGCAAGTGAGTCAGTGGTTGGAAGTGACGCAGCACAGGGAAGACAGGTCTCTGGGAACCCTGTAGGGAACACAGGGTCCTGAGGCCTCTTCCCCAACCATGGAGAGAGGAGGCTGGAGTTCGGGCAGTGGCCAGAGCCAAAGTGGAAGCAGATAACAGAGAGGATGCAGTAGAGGATTGTGGGACTTGAGAAGGTCAGGAAGACCAACGATCCTGTGGTCCAGACTCCACTTAGAGCTGGAGGGACCCTGTGGGGGGCACCGTGGAGCCCCTCATCTTCCATCTTTGGGGTCTGTATGCCAGCTGGTAACAGGCGGGGTGGCTGCTCCTTGACAGTGCTGGAGCTGCCCTGGAGCAAGCCGGGAGAAGAGCAGCCCAATGACAGAGGAGTCAGTCTTTCCGGGGTCAGTCATACGGATGCCCCTCCTCAGTGTCCCTGAGGAAAACAAAGGCCTGGCCTCTTTCTGAACCTGGGCTCCAGTGACGTTCGGCGATGACATGTCAGGGCTGGAGCAGACGGCCTGGGTTCTAGGAGACTGTGCCAGTGAGCCTCCCGGAGAAGCCAAGAACCTCTGGTATGATGGTGACCCTTTCGTTAGGGTCACTGTGGGGACTGACGGGGCTCATATGTGGCAAGCACTTAGCACAGCTCTGGCTCCAGAAACAGCAGCTACTAGCACTATCCTGAGACTTGGTTACTTTTATGAAGCTCCTACTATGTGCCGGGCAGCTTCTCTCCACAACCTCTATGCTCAGCAATCCTGGGAGGTCAGTTATGGCCCCACGTGACTGATTAGAGAACAGGGACTATAAAGGTCTGGGCACTGGCCAGGGGTCCAGCCCCCCATCCCTGTGCTTCCCACACTTGACTCTCTCCACCACCCCACTAGCCTCTCCTGAGTCTCAGCTTTATTTATTGCTCAAGGGTTTCTCCTGCAGCCAGGGGTGGCTCAGTTTCAGAGGAAGTGCAGATAAAGTGTCCACACTTGGATAGAAACGAGGGCTCTGGATCTTGGTCTCTGGCAGCTCCCAGGCCTGTCTGGGCTGCGGCTCAAACCGCGGCCTGAACCGCTGTCTGTGTCAATCAAGCTTCAATCAATTACCGGGTCTGGGCTCCATCCCCAGGGGGACAGTGCTGGCCGCAGTGCTGGAGGGTCAGCCATCAAGGGGAGGTGACAGAGAGCAGGGAGAAGCAGGTGGTGGGGTGGGAGGTGGGGCCCCAGGGGTGGCATCACTGGACACCTCCCCCCTCCCCGGGGGGAGTGGACATCCACCACGTGCCCTGGGCTCTGATGTGGGCGGGCTCTGGGTCATTGGATCAACTAGATTCTTCCTAGGTAAACCCTGGAGGTTTGTGCTCACAGCATCTCTGCTGAGACTGACTTGAGTCCAAACCCCAGCTCTGCCATCTGCGGGCTAGATGACCCTGTTCAAGTCACATGACCCCAGGCGCCTCAATTTCCCCATTTACATCATGGAGATCAGACCCATCTCAGGCTCAAGGCAAGGGTTAAGAGAGGATCCACATAGATTCTGAGCACAGAGGCTGGCCCACAATAAGTACTTAATTAATACACACTAATTATAGTACCACTGCTGAATTATTATTATTGTTAACATCTATAGTTAGGGTTTGAGAATAAAGGAGAATATGGATATATAAAATAGGCTTTCCAGTCATTGCAGTTAGTAAGGAACTTGCCTGCCAATGCAAGAGATGTGGGTTCAATCCCTGGGTCGGGAAAGTCCCCTGGAACAGGAAGTGGCAACACACTCCAGTATTCTTATCTGGAAAATCCCATGGACAGAAGAGCCTGCCAGGCCACTGTCCATGGTGTCACAAAGAGTTGGACATGACTAAGCCCATACTGAAGCTGAAGGCCCAGTGCTTTGGCCACCTGATGTGAAGAGCTGATTCATTAGAAAAGACTCTGATGCTGGGAAAGACTGAAAGTAGGAGAAGGGAACAACAGAGGACGAGATGGTTGGATGGCATCACCAACTCCATGGACATGAGTTTGAGCAAGCTCTGGGAGATGGTAAAGGACAGGGAAGCCTGGTGTGCTGCAGTCCATGGGGTCGCAAAGAGTCGAGCACAACTGAGTGACTGAACAACAGAGCCCGCACACGTACACACACAAGGATATAAAACACCTAGTACATAATATGTGCCTAAAACCTGCTNGCAAGCTCTGGGAGATGGTAAAGGACAGGGAAGCCTGGTGTGCTGCAGTCCATGGGGTCGCAAAGAGTCGAGCACAACTGAGTGACTGAACAACAGAGCCCGCACACGTACACACACAAGGATATAAAACACCTAGTACATAATATGTGCCTAAAACCTGCTAATAGCTCTATTGAGAACTTTTAATGTGCCAGATACTAGTTAAGTACTTTGTACATATAATACAAAAGTAGTGATAATAATAATAGTGGTAAAAAATAGTTTCTTCCCCAGTCCTGACTGTGTGTGGCTGGGAGGAAATGCTTGCTGTAGAATGGCCTGGAGGTAGGGGGTGGACAAGATGAGTGAGAGGTCCCACAAGCATCTCCCCTGAAGGTCCAACTACTGCCATCCCCACCCCACTTAGGCTGGATTCAGAGACCCTGCCACTTGGGGAGGTGGAGAGAGATAATCTTTTGCTCTCTCACTGGGCAGAGAGAGAGAGAAGCCCCAGTCCTGGGTTACCTCCGGTTCCTCCTCTGACAGAGCGGGAAGTGGAAAAGGGGGAGACGGTCACTGTGCTACCAGCAGGAGGATGGTTAGTTGGATGCTGGGGAACAGGCATATCCCTGGCTGGGGAGACCCTCTCTTCCAACAGCCCTTGCCCTGAGCTGGAGCTAAGGCTATAGGTAGCTCAGAGGATCCAGGCAAAGACTCTGTACACAAGGTCTGTCTGGATGCCTAGTCTACCCGCTTCATGTCATGTAGGGAAACTGGGGCCGAGTGGGTAGCAAGCAGCCCAGAGTCACACAGCTAGAGATCAACAAGATTCCAAAAGCTGTAAACTTTCCCCCCTCCCTACCTGCCTGCTTCCCTCTTCTTCGTGGTCCCATGAGAGGTCCTGAGTTCTCAAGCCTTCAGGGCTGGGGGAGGCTGGGCTGAGAGCAGAGGCTTGGGACCTGCCTGGGAGGACGGACAACAAAGCTCCTGGGCTGGGAGCTCAGCACTTTCCTCCAGCACTGGAGGAAGGCTGCTGCATCTGGCACTGTGCCCACATTCCTACCTCCCACCCCCCAACAGTTCTCCACAGGGAGGGCTCAGCTGCCACCGCCCCGGATGCTGGTGACAAAATCCTCTCCCATCTGTCCTTGAAAGTGGAGCAGCGGCCACCACCCGGGCAGACTTTGCCCCTTTGGGCTGCAGGGCCCTCTTGGCGATTGCTCCTCCTCCCCTGGTTCTGATAACCCGGAGTTACGGAGTTACGGGGCTGAGCAGCAGCCGGCTCTGACAGTGTGCAGGGCCTGCCCCTACTTCATAACAATATTATCATTAGTGGCTCCTCTTGGCTGAGCACGTACTACGTGGCAGGCACTACCCCAAGTGCTTTGTGTCAGATCCTCTCAAGAACTCGGTGCTGCTGCTGCTGCTAAGTCACTTCAGTCGTGTCCGGCTCTGTGCAACCCCATAGACGGCAGCCCACAGGCTCCGCCGACCCTGGGATTCTCCAGGCAAGAACACTGGAGTGGGTTGCCATTTCCTTCTCCAAAGAACTTGGTGAAGCAGGCATTAACATCCCCATACAACAGACGAGCAGACTGAGGCGCAGGGAGGAAGTGGCTTGGCCAAGATCATAGCTAACAAGGTCATACCTGACTATCAGAGCCCTGGCCTGAGGAAAAACATGTGCTTTTAACTACTATGCTGTGTTCTGATGCCTACAGACCCTATAACGAAGAAACTCAGATTGGGAGGGATTCTGGAGGCCACCTCATTGAGCAGATCCCCTAGTGAGGGTCAGATCCCCTAGTGCAGCTTTCCTGCTTGAATACCTCTGAGGATGGGAAGCTCACTGCTTCACTGAAACAGCCCAGTTTGGCTTTGTAACTCTCTATTAGAAAGTTGCTCTTTCTAATGTGACCTCCCCTTTGGCCAGCTGTGCTGTGCAGTCTTATGGCAGAGTGAGGAGCCATCAGAGTCACCGCACGGGGGAGGGGGCAATGGTCTGGGAGCATAGGGGACCCCAATTCTCTCCCTTCTGGTTCCTGTCCCATCCCAGGCCTTTGCTGGTGGTCTCTCTGCCCATGGGGGTTGCCAGGAGGACAGATAGCTGGAGAGAGTGGTGTTTATGGACCACTGAGCCCCCAGGCCCACCTGACTTTGGCCCCAGTATTCACAGACCTGGTCTTCTCCCATCCTGTCTGGGGAGGCCTCAGCGGCTCCTAGGCCTCTACTCTTTGTCCTGAAATGGGAAGGTAGGAAAGTTCTAGACACCAGGGAAATTCTGGCCTTGCTACTTGTTACAGCTGGGTTGGCCTGGCCCGCTTCCTGGTACAGGTAGACACCCACAGGCTCAGTGATGACAGTTCGGTAGTGCCCATCCGTTCCTACACTCCTCCAACCCCAGACTGCCTGACTCGGGCGGGGAAAGCCCAGTCACTCACCACTTCCTCCAGCCCTATCTTTAGAGTCTGACACTCGATCTGTCGCCCTGTGTCAGCGAAGGAGAGGGTGTGTGAGTGTGTATGGGTGAATGTGTGGCCAGGGTGGGGCTGATGCTTCCCTATGGCTTCCCTGGGAGTCCAAGGATCAAGTGGGTGCCCCCTACCCCTGGTTGATGGCAACCTGCTGGGGGCTGTCAGGGCTCAGGACACCCTAAACTAAATAATTATTATTGTAACAGTGACTGCAAAGGACATATACCGAATGTCTAATATAACCCAGTGTTTATTACTTAACTTAATCTTCCCTCTTGTTATTGCCTCACTCCCTAGACTCAGGAATAGGGCAGGGAGACTGTTCTGGGGTGGCCCAGTGCTTCTTAAACCTTAAAGTGCATACCTGGTCAGTCTTACTAAAATGCAGACTCTGATCCAGCAGGCCTGGGGTGGAGCCTGAGTGTCTGGATTTCTAACAAGCTGATGAGGATATGCTCCTAATAGGGTCCCATGGGAGCAAAGGACTTGGAGCCAGAAGGATCAAGTTCAAATCCTGTCTCTGTTCCTCAGTCATAGAAAGCCGAGACTCAGTCTTCTTATCTGTGAAATGGGTGATGATCATCTTACAGGACGTTGAGAAAGAATTAAACAAGAGGTAAAGTTCCTGGAATGGAGCAGCCCCAGAGGTCTTCTCTCTCCACACAGCTCAGGAGTCCCCAGGCCTGGCTCTGTCTGCACCTTTCTGGCCTAGAACTCTCACTTCTCTAGAGTCCTAAAAAAGCGGAAATCAGCCAAGGAGAAGACTGCTGGGCAGACAGAGGGACCTCAGCTGCTGGAGGGCGTGGGGTTGGCTTTGCAAGGCCTGGTCTCCTAGAGCTGAAGCTAGGCCCTGAACTCAGAGGCACAGACAGAAGGCAGGAAGGCACAAACCAAAAGGGAACCAAAAGTCCCGGGGGGTTGGGAGAGGAGAGATGACTCAGAATCAGAAGGGAAGTAGGAGAGCAGAGGATAGGCCTGAGGCCAGAAAATCCTCCTTCCCCAGAAAGCCAGGCTCCTGGCTGCTGTAGGTGCAGGACCCAACCTCTGAACCCCCAGAGGGTTCCCCCTCCCCGTCCCCCAGCCACAAACACCGCCCTCACTTGGCCTTGGGAGCTCCCTGTAGGCAGACCTGGTTCTAATCCTGCTCTGGCCACTTATTATAACCTTGGGCCTTGCTTTCCTCATCTGGCAAATGGGGAGAATGACAGCACCCACCTCAATGGGCTGGTCTGAGGATTCAATTCAGTTTCTGAAATAATACACTGGGCTCCATGGGCCTCGTGGCTCCATTTAACAAGGAGAGGGCGTGGAGGCAGCGGGCTGGCTATGGAGGGCTGACATCGTGGCATCCTTCAAGAGAACTTTCAGTACCCCTTGTAGAAATAAAGAAGCGGAACCTGACGTTTCCAGCCCTGGGGTTCCATCCTCTCTCACTCCCAAAGACCCCTCTATGCCATTGCTCTTCATGAGACTGTAAGCTTCTTGAGGGCAGAAATTTTACTTTTCCCTTAATTCTCTGGAACTTGCATACAGAAACTTAACAAAAGATGATCAAAGGAGTGGACCCTACATTTTTCAAAAATGTCACCTATGTTTTTAATAGCCCACCAACCAGACATGATGGACTCTTTACAAAGGCTCAGGAGTTTTTTTTTTTTGGCCACACTATGTAGCTTCCAGGATCTTGGTTCCCGGGCCAGGGACTGAACCCAGGCCCTTGGCAGTGAAAGTGCAGAGTCCTAACCACTGGACCACCAGGGAGTTCCCCAGGACTTTCTCAACTTAATCCTCAGGACTTTCCCAGGCAGGTTCTTTAGCCCCAGAGGAAATAGACTCTGAGAAACAGAGTACTCACTCGCTTGGCAATGGCACACGGGAGCCAACTAGAGTCCTAGTTCTGTGTCATCCCCGGGCTGCTGGGTGCTCTTCCCTTTTTTCTGCCACCTGCCTTCCACGTAATTAAGTGATAATGAATTCGATTCCCCATTTTTGTTATTTCCCAAAGCCATATGTAGCTGTCAATCAAAGCTTCTGTTCCGCAGGAGGGAAAGAAGGTTCTCATGCTGAGGCCCATCACTCGGGCCTAAAGCAAGAGGGCTGTTGCCAGCCTGGCAGGCTGGGCAGCTCCGTGGGGGGTAAGTGGAGGCAGCCAGTGGCTTTTTGGTGCCATCTCTGCTCAAGCCACCACTGCCAGGGCTGGGACTGTAGTGACAGGAACTTGGTGAAGACTTATTCTATGCCAAGCCCTGGGTTAAACACTTCATAACAACCCTGGGAGGTGTGGGCTATTGTTCTCCCAGTTCTAGGGTGAGAAAGTGAGGCTCAGAAGGGTTTATGTGTCTTGCCCTAGGGCTCACAGCTGGGATTCCAACCCAGTGTAATTAAGTAACTAAGTGAAGTTGCTCAGTCATGTCTGACTCTTTGCGACTCAATGGACTGTAGCCTACCAGGCTCCTTTATCCATGGGATTTTCCAGGCAAGAGTACTGGATTGGGTTGCCATTTCCTTCTTCAGGGGATCTTCCTGACTCAGGGATCGAACCCGGGTCTCCCGCATTGCAGGCAGACGCTTTATCCTCTGAGTCAGGGTAGCACACTCCAAAGGCCCAGCCATTAACCACTGCACCAGACGGTCTCCCAGAAAGGACAAGGGCGCTGTGCTGGGGGGCACGGGGGTGGTGCTGTGAGCTGCAAAAGCCTGAGGAGACATCAGGGAGGTGGAACAGGTGGAGGGGAGGGAAGGGTGGGAAGAAGAGTGGGGCACTGGCTGTTCTGACGCAAGGGGTCATGAGACAAAGTGGCTGGGGACGAGGCTGCGCCGGGCAGGGAACTAGGGCATCTTCCTCGGATTCCACAGCAGGTTCAGAATTACATGGCTGCCTGCCTCTCTGGCAGGTCTCAGCTTACAAAACCCCACAGAGCCCCAGGCAGTTGCCAGCCCAGAGGTGGCTGCCTTGAGGCCCTCTGGGGCCACACCCTTACCGCTTGCCTGGAGGTCTCCAGCATTAGTCACTTAGTCTGACTCTTTGCTACCCTAGACCCTAATGACTGTAGCCCCTCAGGCTCCTCTGTCCATGGAATTCTCCAGGCAAGAATACTGGAGTGTGTTGCCCTTTCCTTCTCCAGGGAGGCCTTCTTCCCAACTCAGGCAGAACCCTAAATGAATGAGCAGACAGAGGAAGGGAGAGGGTGGAGTTAGAGGTGATGGGAGGGAGCAAGGGGAGAAAGGACGGAGAGTCAGCTGCCTCCAGGTGCCTGGCACTGTGCCAGAGCTCTGTGTGCATCCCCTGCCTGCAGCCCCTCCCTGAGAAGCAGGGACCACTGTCCCCATTGCATAGATAAGGATGCTCTGGTTCAGCCATTGAAAATCTCCGCATGAAAGTCACTACGCCTTCTGGGCCTCAGTTTTCTCTTCTGTAAAATGGGGAGAAGGGTTGATGACAACCCCCCCAAGGTCTCTCCCAGATGGAAACTACCAGGAGTGTAAGGTCAGTGATAGTAGAGAGCCTGTCCATCTTCCCTCTGCCCGCTTTCTTCTCCCTCCTTCTCCACCCTGAGGAAGACTCTGCTGATGACCACTGAATGGACGAACCGGAAGACCTCAGAAGGCAGTTCTGTCATCCAGACAGCTCAGGATCGCTCAGACACAAGGAGGTCACTGCTGAGTCATTTTTGAGAATCATCTGTCATTGTGCTCCTTTTACAGATGGGAAGACTGAGGCCAGGGGAAGGGTGGGCATACTAGGTAATTCAATAGCAAAGCCCCGCTTCCTATCTCCCGACCTCCAAGGCAAGTCCAGCTCCCAGTTCCCTCTGCCCTCTCCCGTCTCTTGCACTCTGATCTGGGGGACGGTTTCCCAGGAGGCCTGGGCTCCCCTCCCCTCTGCCACGGGGGCTGCAGATCAGGGTGGAAGTCTCTCGGCAAAGTCCTGGCCGTGATCCTCCAGCCCTGCTTGGACCCAGGAGGCTGCAGCCCCTCTTGGATGGCAGAAGCAGAACAGGGGTTTTGTCTTCCATGAGAGCCTGTCTGTTGGCTGTTCACAGCCGGGACTGGCTGGGCTGGGCTCCGCCGGCACAGTGAAGCCTTGTTTCCTTGAATACAAAACCTGCCGCCTTCCCTCCTCCTGGCCAGGGCCCCCCCGGCGGGCAGCACTTCCTTCCCTAGAAGTCCAGCTCCCCGGCCCCTTCCTGCCCCGCTACCACATCCCTGCCAAGCAGCACCCCATCAAGCAGCAGTGGTGCCAAGAGAGGGCTCCAGGGGTTCAGCTCCGCTCAATTTTCACCAAAGTATCCCTTGTCAAACCCATACAAAAAACAGCCTCCATAAAAACGTGAGCTTGTTCGGCAAATGCAGGTTCATGATCACTCCCCAAGCCACGTGCTCCTTCTAACCAAGCTGCAGCTTCCCATTTAGTGACAGTGTTAGTCGCTCTGTCATGTCCGACTCTTTGTGACCCCACTGACTGTAGCCCGCCAGGCTCCTCTGTTTATGGGATTCTCCAGGCAAGAATATTGGAGTGGGTTGCTGGGCCCTTCTCCAGGGGATCTTCCCAAGGATCAAACCCAAGTCTCCTGCACTGCAGGCAGATTCTTTACTGTCTGAGCCACCAGGGAAGCAGTCCCAAGTCCCTGCTCATTTGGCATGTCTGGGTTCTCCAAACTGTTCTTTCTTTTTATTTTTCGTGGGGGTAGAAGGGATGTTATGGAAGCCCAAGAGAAGGAGGTGGTGGGTCCATGTGGGGGAAGATCAGCCATGAATATGGAAGGGGGTGCTGGTTGATCGTCCCCTTGTGGAGGCAGACATCTGTGATGGGAAACCCAGGCGGGAAAAACACGAGTTCTGGAGTCACAGACCTGGGTTTAGAGCTTGAGGCCCGGGGCAGCTGACCCCACCAAGACTCCTGAGATGTCCGCCGCCCTCTCCTGCCCACAGTGGCCAAGCGCCTCTGACTCCATCATTTTCTAGCTGTGTGTTCTTGGCAAGTTACTTCACTTCTCTGTGCCCAGACTGCCCAACTGCGCCACAGTGCGATGACAGTTCTCTGTCATGCGCTGCTGGGAGGAATGGAGGAGCGCCTTAGGCCTTGGGCACTGTGAATGCAGGGATCAGGCAGCTGAATAATCTCTCCTATACTTCCCTGTGGCGGGTGGGAGGGGGGCAGCAAAGTCTACAAGGAAGTTGCCCTCTATTGGGTCTGGAATCCTGGAACTCCTGCACTTCTGATAAGGCCAGTTTTGATTAGGAAAAAACTTGAGGAAGAACTCCTAAACCAAGACCCTGGAGGCAAAGGAGCAGGCTCCTCAGGGACCAGGGGTGTCCGTGCAGAGGCCTGGGGTGGGGTTTAGGACTCAGTTCTGCCCCAGGCTGACCCTCGGAAAAAATTACGGGGTTCCCAGCCATCCAGGTCTGAGAACCAAAAAACCTCTTCCTTACAATAAGGGTCAAATGCAGAAGCAGCAGCCGCAGCAAGCAGTGAGAAGTGGGAAAGAGCCTTTCTCAAGCTAGGGGGTTGCAAAACACCCTGGGCTTCCTGCTTGCCGCTGGGTCACACTGCCCCAGCCTGCCCCCACCTCCTGCCCCAGCCAAGGTGGCTGCCAGACCTCCTGACTTCCTCACCTAAGACTTGACCTCAGGACCAGTCTACCTTTTTGGATGCATTTCCAGACCTATTCCAGATCACACCCCCGGGGCTGTTTTGCCTGCCAGGGGCAGGGGCGATGGGCAACAGGAGGTGGGGAAGAGTATCAAAGGGAGGGGGGTTGAGCACCTTCATGCCCCCACCCTCACCAGCCCCTACACGGCTGGAAGGCAGTGCATCTGACCATCTCAGTCCCAAGATGGTGAACCCAGGGGTGGACCCGAAGGACATCAGGAAGTTTTTCTCTCCAGTCACTTAAGAGAGTTAAAGTTTTTGTGTTGGGGGAAGGGTAAGTCCATAGGCCTGAAAGTACCTGTCCAACCTGCTGAGGCCACGGGGCGTGGAAAAACCGATGGAGGAAGGGCTGAGGTGAGAGCCACCAGCCAAGTCAGATAGGAGATGACCTTCTGCGGGGAGGGCAGAGGGCACACAGAGGGGAAAGAGGGGAAAGGAGAGATGGGGCCTTCTGACAGAAAGCAGGGGCCAGTGACTGTAAAGCTTCAGGGCGTAGGGGGTGGTGAGGGCCAGAGGAGGGGGCCTCCGTCTGGAGAGGGAGGAGGGGGACAGTCCTGACCGGACTATTGGTGGTGGGGTTTGTACAGACCCGCGGAGTAGAGGCCAGGGAGGAAGCGGTCCCTCCCTAGGGAGATCACCTGAGGGTCAAGGGTTGGGGTCCTGGCTAAAGGAGTGGATGGGGGTAGAGTTGAGAGGGGCTGAAGGGTCTCTGACACAGTTTGCTGGTAGATGCTGAACAAGTGCAGGGAAAGTGGGGGAGGGGTCTCGGCCCAGAACCCACGTTGAGGGGGATGTGAGATAAGCGGAAGAAATGAAAAAACCCCAGCCAGTGAAAGGAACGGTCACCTTTGTTGAGGCGCTGGAGGGTGGGGTGGGAGTCTCTGACCCGCGTTTGGGGTGGGGGTTGGTTGGGAATTCAAGTAGCTGAGGAGGAGGAGGGGGAGGAGGCAGAGGCCACGGGGCCCCCAGTCTCGTGGTGCGCGGGTGTGGAGAAGCATCACTAACAAGACAGGGGTCCTAGGCCAGAGATTCGAGCTCTCCAGACCCACGCGAATGGTAGCAGTGGGGGCTCGCGCTTCTCTAGAAGGAGCCGCAGGGTCCCCCACTCCGTATGCGGGCGGGTAGGGTACCGGGGGCAGCGTCACCGTGAGAAGGGGTCGCGTGCCAGGGGCCGCGGGTCCCCAGACCCATAAGCGTGGTGGGGAGGAGGTCCCGAAGCCTCGTGACTATCTGGAAGGGATCTGGGGTCCTCGCCCCTGATGTGTCGGGGATCGGGGAGCTCGGCTGGCCGCATGGGTCCCGGGACCGCGCGGGGTCTCAGGAGCCGAGGCCGGCTCGCGGGGTGGGTGGGGAACAGGGTCGAGCGGGCACTCACTCCTTGAACATCTTCTCCATGTCCTTGATCTGCTTCCTGGAGAACTCCTTGAACTCAGTGTAGGGGTTGAAGACGCGGCGGCTGGGTGACTGGGGCTCGCCGATGCCCTGGTTGAGGTCGGCGCGCCGCAGCAGCTTGGCGCTCAGCTCTTCGTCCGCGCTGCCCAGCGCCTCGGCTGTCTCGTCGGGCGCTCCCGCCGCCGCTGCCGCCGCCCCGTTCAGCCCGGGCTGCTCCGGGGCCTCGCCGCCGCCCTCGCCCTCCATCTGCAGCCGCCGGCTCAGCTTGCTGGCCAGCTCGTCCGTG
The DNA here is from genome assembly GCA_006410615.1 of Neotragus moschatus. Taxonomy (NCBI): domain Eukaryota; kingdom Metazoa; phylum Chordata; class Mammalia; order Artiodactyla; family Bovidae; genus Neotragus; species Neotragus moschatus. Next base: position 3,620,395 of record SJYA01002443.1, read on the forward strand.
GCCATGGTGGCCCGCGCGGCGCTCGCCTCGGCCCGGCGTCTGCTCGTCGCGCGCCCGCACCGCCTCTGGCCGCGCTCTTCCTCTTCCTGACACTCCCCACCGCCAGGCACCGCCCCCGAAGGTGGGACTTACGCCCCTCGCGGGGCCCGCCCGCTCCCGCCCCTGATCTCGGCCCAGCGCAGCCCGCGCCTGCTTCGGCTCGGTCGCAGCGGCTCAAGTGTGCCGGGCCCGCCGGGCCCGCCACCATACTCCCCCCGTCCCCGTCAGGTTGGGGGGCGCCGTGGAAACCCATCCCCCGCTCGTCGTTCTCACTGTGCCAACTGAGCGGGAGAGGTCAGGCGATCGAGGCGGGAAGGAAGTAGGGGGGGGGTCCTTCCCTGCAGTTTGGGCGTGGGTCTGAGACTCAGGGGGGCGCCGCCCCCAACCCCTTCTCTGGAATCCCCACGCCGTGAGGTCGTAATCTCGTGTCAGCGTGACACCCTGTCGGTTGTCATGGAGACCACTCGATGTTACACACTGGCGCTCTCCATGAGGGTTGCGGGGCTAATGAAGAAGGTGGATTGCAGGATACCCTACGTAGAAGTACCCGCAGGTGGAGCCGCCGCATCTTTTGGAAAGGGAAGGGCCAGCTGCGAGGGAGATGGCGCTGGGCCTCAGTCTTGAGAGGTCCTCCGAGACACGGGGAGAGAGCAAGGGAGAAGGGCCTGGTCCTCTCCCCGCGGGTCAGCACATAACATGAATGACTTGGCAGAATAGCTACCGGGCCATGCGGTCGTCTGTGACTTTATTTTAGGGGAGCTGGCAGGGAGATCCTGATGTTGCCATTTCAGTGGGGACCCCAGAGAAGAGGTGTCCTCTCCCAAGGCTCAATGGATGGGGTGTCAGGAAGAGGCCAGAGAGAGAATTTCTCTCTATGGTCTGGTCTGTCACCTTACAACTGAAGAGTTGTGGACTTCCAGCATCAGGGCTCCTGCAGAGGAGGAGAGGGGCTGGTCGATAATACCAGTTTCCAGACTCCAATCCAGAAAAACAAATCTGATCTCCGGAGTGGGATCCAGAAATCTACATTTGAACAGACACCCAAGGGCGTTTGGCTACATGAAGTTTGAGAATCACTACTGTGCTTTGTGCTTATTCTCTAAAATGTTAGGATGATTCTCAAGACTGCAGAAACAGTTTCCCCCAGAGAAGAGATGGGCTTACGGCTTAAAAAAACCAGTGCTCTGGAAACAGAGAGCATTTAAGAATGTAAAACCAGCGAGCTGTTACAGACCAATTCCCAGAGAACAGATCCTCAGTTGATATTTGTCGATTTCCCACAGTTTAAGAATATTGCTGGGACTCCCCTGGTGGTCCAGTGGTGAAGACTCTCCACTTCCAATGTATGGATTCATTCCTGATCAGGGAGCTAAGACCCCACATGCCTCTGGGCCAAAAAACCAAAACAGAAAACAGAAGCAGTGCTGTAACAAATTCAGTGACTTAAAAAAAAATATGATTTCCTTAAAAAAAAAAGGATATTGCTAGAATTAATTTTGAGGGGCTCCAAAATCACTGTAGATGGTGACTGCAGCCATGAAATTAAAAGACACTTGCTCCTTGGAAGAAAAGCTATGACCAACCTAGACAGCATATTAAAAAGCAGAGATGTTACTTTGCCAACAAAGGTCCGTCTAGTCAAAGCTATGGTTTTTCCAGGAGTCATGTATGGATGTGAGAGTTGGACTATAAAGAAATCTGAGCACCGAAGAATTGATGCTTTTGAACTGTGATGTTGGAGAAGACTTTTGAGAGTCCCTTGGATTGCAAGGAGATCCAACCAGTCAATCCTAAAGGAAATCAATCCTGAATATTCACTGGAAGGACTGATGCTGAAGTGGAAACTCCAATACTTTAGGCACCTGATGTGAAGAACTGACTCATTGGAAAAGACCCTGATGCTGGGAAAGATTGAAGGTGGGAGGAGAAGGATGAGATGGTTGGAAGGCATCACTGACTTGATGGACATAAGTTTGAGTAAACTCCGGGAGCTGGTGATGGACAGGGAGGCCTGGCGTGCCGCAGTCTATGGGGTCGCAAAGAGTCAGACACCACTGTGCAGCTGAACTGAACTGAGAATTAATTTAAAAGGGATTTTTAAAAGAATAAAATTGAGGACAAAAAACTCTTCAGGGTTCAGCAAATATGAAATTTTCATCAACTTATTTTTGAGAAATGAGTTGGACTGTTTCTGAGTCCAATAAAGATATTCAGCTTAAATGACGTGATTTTTTTTTTTTAAGTTTGGAACTTTTAAAGTTTCTGTTGGTCTTGGACAATTTGATCCAGCTACTTTTAAGAGATAAGTTTCTGTATCTTCCATGTGTTTTCTTCAAGGACTCATCAGAGGCAAAATAGGTTTTTATTGAATGCAAAAACCTGGGGACATAGTATAGATCAAAACTTTAAAAATTATGCCTGCAAATGCTTGGGTTTGCAAATTCTGAGCTTTCTTTTTTAGGCAGTTAAATGCTTAAAATCTGACAGACCTCAATTTGCCCCAACCAATGATTCATAATGGGTCTGCATGAAATAGGGCTGCCTTTATTATGAAATGTTTTGTTTCTGGGAGCCAACTTTTTAACAGTGAAGGGATTAGGTTAGGGTTTGCCTTTGTGAAGAACAATTTACATGTATGTGAAAAACCTGGGATTTTGGTTTGGATTATTCACACAGACTCTTAAGTATTAAATGCTCTGGTCAATTGCCCATTTGGCTTGTGTGAACAAAACACTTTGGAGGCCGGGCGGGCTCCATGATGCACAGTTGGGGGAATTCCTGTTCATTACCTATTGCATTTTGTAACAGAGGAGCAGAACGCCCAGACCTTGCAGCTCTTATGCTCAGACAGAGCTCAGGAAGTGCTGCCCAAAGGGTGAGCCCTTTTAACACCTCTCCGGCTGATGGCTGATTACGTCACTAGTGTTCAGGGGTTGAAGGGTCTGAGATTCAGACTGTGGAGCAGGAGCTCAGGCTGCTCGGTGTCTTTCTCACTTCAGAGGCTTTGTTGTCTGCTCCAAAGTTGGAGATGCATGCTGGATTTTATTTGAACTCTTTCCTTCTGAGGTCATTGGACTTCAGGAAAAGTACTTATTCAGAAATCAGAGAAGTAGTAGGGGGAAGAAAACTCTGGGATAACTGATGATCCCTGATTGCTAGTGAAACTTCCAGGAACCACCTGGTTCCCTATTCATTAGGGAAAAATCTCTTGTGAGTGACCCTGAGTGCTGTGCCCCAAGCACGGATTTGGGCAGAAAGAAATGCTCTGGACTGGTTATGCATGACAACATTTGGTCATGTGGAAAGAATGATCTTCAGGAAAAAATCACACCCTCGGCAAAAGATTTTTACAGAGGCAGGGGTGAGAGAGAGCCGATTCTGACAATATTCCAGCAACGAGGGAGCTAGGCAGACTTAGTCATCGTTGACTTATGTTTTTTAGCTTCCTCCCACATCTACTTGTGTAACTGTCTTTTGGGGAGGGGTAAAGCAATATTAAGAAAAACAACAGCCCTTTGAAAAACAGTAGGGAGACACAGGGAGGAGTCGGGAAGAGCTCTTGGGTGATGAGGGCAGATGGAGGGAACTTTGAGGGGCATTCCAGAGCCGGATGGAACTGGGTGGTCCCTCCAGCCTGAGATGCTTGGAAAACAAGAAGGGATTAGGGAGACCGGAGGAGATAGAGTCAGCTCATAAACTACAGCACTCACTTGGTACTTTATAAACATCGGTTTACTCATTCATCATTACAAACCCTTCGTGGTCATCAGCAAACCAGTGATGGATGGAGAAAGGTGCACAGAGGTCAAAGTTGAGGGACAGCCCAGATACCCATTTGGAGCAATTGGAGGAGTGAGAGCAGAGAATGAGGTCACAGCCTGGTTGGTCTCAGAGGCTTTCTCACCTCCTGCCAAGTCTGGAAGCTGTGTAGAGCGGGCAGTGGGGGAGCTGAGTCAGGAGGCACTCACAGGACCGCAGAGCAGGGCAGGTGGGAAAGGGTGTAATGGGGCCAAGGCCTGCAGGAGGTCGCTAGTCATTAGAAGCCAACCTATCTCTCTCAAGCTTTTTGTGGTTATCTTGGATGTGTTGAATCTACTTGAAAATCAAGATTGTCTTTCTAATTAGTTGCATATGCCCAAATGGACGGGCTGGGAGAAGAAAGCTGAGCTGATTTCTGCTTCTATTAAACCCCAGGCAGTTCTGTGTCCAAGTTTAACAACTTGGACACAGCTTAAGTCTTAGGCCTGTCTTAAATGCTCAGAGAGAGAGAGAAAAAGAGAGACAGAGTGAGTGTGTGTGTGTGTGTGTGTGTGTGTGTGTGTGTGGCTTAAAACCCAGCAATGTTGCATCTGCAAGGCCTTCCTGGACTCTTTCCAAAGATGGCCATCATATGGGCAGCTGATTTAGATTTTTATACTGCTCTATGAAAGGAGTGTGCGTCTCCATCCAGGCAGTCAAGACCTATTTATTAAGTGTGCTGGGCACCAGGCTCTGGTCCTGGAATTCTCCTAGCTGTGTGCAAGAGTGGGAATGGGGATGGGGAGAGTGGGACTAGCCAGTTTGAAGAGTGAGAACTGTTGGACCCACGCTGGGGGACTGACAAAGGCTATGAGTGTTCCAGCTAACAAGCCTCTGGCTGGGACTCAGTACTTATTACCACCCACAATGACGCTGTTAGTAAACTATCTGACACCTCCTACCCCACCCTGCCCCAGCACAGCTTCCTGGGGGAAGGGACCTGTTTGTCTGGTTCAGCTTTGGCTCCTCAATGCCAGCATGGTGCCTAGCCCAAAGTCAGGTTGGAGGAGTCAAGGTTGACTGAAGGCATGATGGCCTGCTCTGCCTGAGGGCTCAGGATGGACTGGGTATTTTCTCCTGGGTGTCCCCTCCTGAGCATCCGGTGGCTGGTTTTCAGGTCTCAAGGTCACCGCTAAGAAAGTGTAAAGTGACACCTCTGTGCACCCACATGACTCAACACAAAGTTAACAGGATCTCTTGGACAACAAACCTCTCAAGTATCTGTCCCCTGCTCCTCTGAGGACAGCGTCAGCATCATCAGATAGGGATTGCAGCTGGGTGACCTGCTGGTCCTTGGGCATTGATTGATAAGGCCCAGAGGTCATTTGGAGCTCTCTGCTCAGCAGACAAGGTGGAAGGAATAAAGGGAGGGTACGGGTAAACAGTGCCTGTGGCTGCCGCAGGGGAACATGAGGATTTGGGAAACTGAAAAGCAGGTTGTAAAATTAGCACAAGGCCAAGGCAGGCAAAGTTGGTTGAAAGAGAGAGCACGGTGCCCAGGCTAGGGACATCTGAACTCTCAGGTGAAAGTAGGGGACTCTGAGGAGGGACTAGTAAGCCAGGATGCCGAGGAAGGGATTTGTCATGAAGTCTTGTTTCCTTCAAGCTTGGTTCAGTGGAAGGCAGTTCTCCTGATTCACTTGTGAAGCTTCATATTGTTCAAACGCAGGGCTGTGATGGTGAAAGGCAGTGTTGCATCATGGTTAGGATCTGGATCTGAAAATCCCTTTGGGATGACCTAGGGCAGCCTGTTTTACCTTTCTAGAGGCCTCAGTTGCATTGTCTATAAATGGCAATGTGTCTCTCCTCCTGGAGTACTTGAGAGGATTAAATGAAAAAATTTATGTGAAGTGTTTAGTGAAGTGCATGGTTCATAGAAAAGCTCCTTTGTTCTCAGTGATGTTCTCAGTGAAGGAGATGTTGATAAACTGGCTTCCTGGTAGTTATGTGGCAGGCAATAGCCATGCAGATATTAACAATCTAGTCTGGGTAAGAGTCTAACATGGGGCTGGCGCATTTGGCCCCCTGCCTATCTTTATAAATAAAGTTTTATTGGGACACAGCTATACTCATTTGTTCAGTTATCATGCTACAATGGCAGAGTTGAGTAGTCATGACAGTGACCCCATGGTTCACAAAGGGAAATGGCCCTTTGTAGAAAAAGTTTGCCAACCCAATCTTCATTGACCAGTAGATAACAAGCTGGTTCCTGGAATTCATTGAGGAAAGTGCTGCATTGGAGCAGCTGAGTACGAAGTCCGAGCTCTGAGACTTTTCCTCTTGGGCAAGTAACTTCTTATTGTTTTCACATGTGAAACAGGAGTGAGGACTGAAAGGGATAATGTCTGGGCTGTGCTTAGCACAGGATCTGATGGCTGGCAAGGATGCGACAACAAGTTTGCAATTATTAACTATTAAAATTCAACTGTTGAAAGGCACAAAGAAACTTCCAGAAGAGGGTAACTGCTGTGTGTAGCTCTCTCTGGAGAAGGCCCAGCAGGAATCTCATAGAAAGCCAGAAAACAGGATGGGAACGTCACAGGTGAGCTCTCCCTGGCAACACACCCACTAAATGAACGATTCCACTCCTCAGGTGAGCAGCGGGTCAGATCGTGAAAAGANTAGCTCTCTCTGGAGAAGGCCCAGCAGGAATCTCATAGAAAGCCAGAAAACAGGATGGGAACGTCACAGGTGAGCTCTCCCTGGCAACACACCCACTAAATGAACGATTCCACTCCTCAGGTGAGCAGCGGGTCAGATCGTGAAAAGACAGGGGAGCAGAGGTGTAGGCTACGAGGTCTAGCACAGTGTCATTAGTACCTGGTGCACAGTCGGTTGCTCAGTCGTGTTCGACTCTTTGCAACCCCATGGGCTGCAGTACACCAGGTTTCCCTGTCCATCACCAACTCCTGGAGCTTGCTCAAACTTGTGTCCGTGGAGTTGATGATGCCATCCAACCATCTCATCCTCTGTCGTCCCCTTCTTCTCTCCTGCCTTCATTCCTTCCTGGCATCAGGGTCTTTTCCAATGAGTCAGTTCTTTGCATCAGGTACATAGTAGGTACCGGGGTTTGTTGCCTGAATGAATGAAGGCTGGTTGTTTAACCATAAAAGTGATTGATCCAAATAGAGTACCTCTGATGATTAGACCACGGTGAGCCAGAAGATAAAATTTCTGCCTCCAATATCTTAGGGTCTTAGGAATGAAAGCATTATGAGAGTAAAGTCAAAACAAGGAATCTGCTAATGCTTCCCACAGCAGGAAGGAGGCATTGTGATGGATTGCTAGGGAACAGATGGACAAAGAAAAATGTTTAAAAACAAAAGCAGGGACATAAGGTCATGAATGGGCCCAAAATAACTCAGGACACTGAACAGACGGATGCAAGCGGTACATCTTGATGGAAATGAGGCCAAGCTGATAAGCTGAAATAGTCTACCCTTTCCAGGCGCCCTAACCTCAGTACAGAAAAGAGGCTTTAGGAACCTCAGTACGGAAAAGAGAAGCACATCAGTGTGAGCAGGTGTTGGGTTTCCTCTCATCATCTTCAGTGTATTACTTTCATTCTTAAGACCCTAGAAAATTGGAAACCACTCCACTTACCAGGAACATACTTGGGAATGCAGATCTGGCGGAAGCTGTTTTTTCCTGCAGACACTTCATGACTCTGGTTTCCACAACAGCAGGCATGGCTGGCTGTGCCAAGTTGCTGGAGAAGGGCACCTTATCTGCAAAGTCACGAATCCAAATGGGCTGCCATTGGCAAGGGTGGGAGGAAGTTGTTTGGTTTAGCTTCTCGGAGGGATCAGAAGATTGGAAGCTCTGGGAGGAGGGTGAAGCCGCCTGTCACCTGTTGTCCCTTGGAACAACCCCAGGGGAAAGGTCAGTGGTAGCTTCTCAGAGCTACCAGTGGGGGCTGTGCACCAGAGTGTCTTTTAAAAAAAAGTCTTCATTGAATTTATTACCATATTGTTTCTGTTTTATGTTTTGGTTTTTCAGCGGCAAGGCATGTGGGATCCTAGCTCCCTGAATAAGGATGGAACTGGCACCCTCCACATTGGAAGGTGATGACCTAACAACTGGATCGCCAGGAAAGTCCAAAGAGTGTCTTAATAAAGACTATTTTGTTTGCAATAACAGAAACTCAAACCAGCTGAGACCAAAAAAAGAGGACATCTATGGGAAAGAAGAGCTGATTCCTGACAGTCCTGACTTTTCTCCTGATGGTCCTGACTTCTCAGCTTTGCTCATCCTGTGATTTTCTAACCTACCTTGTCGCCTTTTGATAAGCTCCCTTTCTGTTTAAGTTAGCCACAGGAGGTTTCTGTTGTTTGCAACCAGAGGCCCTGGAGTGATACTCTGTCCTAGTGGAAGCCAAGAGCAGGCCCTAGAACTGGCCTTTCCCAGGAAAGAAACCAGGAACCAGAAAGTCATCAGGAATTAGGGTAACTTTCTGTGTCAGTTGGAATGCTTTCAGCTTTTAAATAACAGAAGCCCTGACGTGGGTAGGTGAAAATGTGGAGCCTCTCCCAGATGAACCCTGGCTGTGCGGTTTGCTTTGTATGATGACATATTGGCAAACACAAGGCAGGTGGAGACTTGAAAAGTGTGCTTTGGGGCTTGGTCTCTCCTGCAGCTCTTGGGAACCTGTGGCTTGGTCTGACCTGCTGGGCAAAGAGAGATCACACCAGGCAGAGACAGAAATCCCAGCTGAGGCCTTTCTAGACCAGGGTTTCTCCTTCTCGGTACCGTTAACATTTCGAATCAAGTAAGTCTTTGTTGTGGGGAGAGGTTCTGTGCACTGTGCAATGCTTAGCAGCATCCCTGGCCTCTATCAGCAGTCCTAACCTTTTTTGGCACCAGGGACCAGTTTCATGGAAGATTCCATGGACTGGGGCAGAGGGATGTTTTCAGGATGATTTCAAGTGTATTATATTTATTGTACACTTTATTTCTATTATTATTACATCTGCCCCACCTCAGATCGTTAGGCATTCGATCCCAGAGGTTGGGGAACACTGCCCTAGATAGTTGCACCCCCTATGCCAGTTTAAATATCTGGACACCACCAAAGTTGTGTCCAGATATTGCCCAATATTCCCTGGGTGACAAAATTGCCCCTGACTGAGAACCACTGCCCTCACCCAGCTTGCCTGTCAATGACCAGGCATGTACATGAGGCATCCCAAACCATCCAGCTCCAGCCAGGCCAGCTTAGACCAGCACATGTTTCCTGCTTGACCCATGAAATCATGAGAAATAATGTTCGCCATTATAAGTCAGCAAGTTGTTGAGATGGTAAAGAATCTGCCTACAATGCAGGAGACCCAGGTTCAATCTCTGGGTTGGGAAGATCCCCTGGAGAAGGGAATGGAAACCCATTCCAGTGTTCTTGCCTGGAGAATCCCATGGACAGAGGAGCCTGTGGACAGGTGGGCTACAGTCCATAGGGTTGCAAAGAGTCAGACATGACTGAGTGACTAATACTGAGAAGTTTTAAGTGGTTTGCTCCACAGCACACACAGGTACACCTGACTACAGTGACTTAAACAGAAAGGGATTTATTTATTTACACAACAGGATGTACGGAGGTAGGCTGTTCAGTACACTGTGGTGTACAGCACAGTGATGTTACCAGGCTCCCACCCAGGCTTTTCATATCTTTCCACTCCTTTGTCCTTGAGGTGGGCTTTGGCCTCTTGCTTGTTTCCTGGTGATTCCCAGCATGGCTGCTCCAGCTCCAAGTCTGAGCTCCAGGAGAGAAAAGGCAGACAAGACAAAGGGACAAAGAGAAAAATCTCTCTTCTAGCAAAGTCTTGCCTTTAATTCCAGAAGGGAAGCTCTGTCCAGGACCTTCACTTGCATGTCATTGGCCAGAATTGAGCAACATGGCTGGGGCTAGCTGCAAGGGAAACTGGAAAATGAAGGTGCTTAACCTTCAGCTTATACAGTAGAAGGGAGCGATGACCAAGGGACTTGTAGTATCCACTGCACTCTCTCTCTGGTGGTCTTGGTTTCTTGTCTCCACTTGTTTATCTATCTCAGCTGTCTCATTGTAGACTGGCCTTGTTTCTCCAAACACAGTGGAAGAAATGGCCACACCAGCTGGGAACTGCATCAAGACCTCAGCTCCATACCACTAATAACCTGTGTGGTGATCCTGTGCCCTACTTCCAATACCAAGGGTGGAGGTACTGATTGGCCCAGCTTGGGTTAGAAGTGAAACCTGATTGGTCTGGCTTGGGTAGACTATCTACTGCTCAGCCAACCAGCTGTGGCCAAGAGAGCAGCATTAGCTAGGGTAAACCTGATTGGGGGGGCAGTGTGCATTCTCTGAGAAAGGGGTATGTGGCTGAGGTGATACCCAAAGAACCATCTAGTTCAAGGAGTGAAGAAAGGAAATCACCATCGTGGGTTGCAAAGTTGATATGATAAAATTAACATGTCATTTGAGAGGCCTAAAATACAATGGCGTCACAGAGGCATCACATTTGACTTCTGCAAATTCAAATATTCATGTTCAACCAAACTAAGTATTCCCCCCACCACCATACAATTTGGCTTCCAAACATTAGCCAGCTTCTTAACTACTGTCTAACCCAGTGATCTTTTCTGGTGCTGGAGACTGCTTTTTGGATTTGGGGGATATGGTGCAGTATAAATAATATATTTTTATGGAAAACTGGGGTTTTCAATATTATTATTATTAAAAAAATAATAATTTAAAACTCTTTTTTAAAAATTTATTTTTTTTGGCTACACCACTATGAGGCATGTGGGATCTTAGTTCCCTGATCAGGGACTGAACTTGTACCCCCTGCCTTGAAAGCATGGAGCCTTACACACTAGATCACCAGGGAATTCCCTTCAAGATTATTTTTAAGGTCATGTGTAAGATGTACCTTCTCAGTGTGTAAGATGTACCTTTAGTGGAATAGCACGCAAATAACTTTTCCTATTTCCTTCTAGTTTTAATTGGTATAAAGAATGCATTTGGTTTTAAAATATAAAAATATTCTTATTGTGGCTTTTTAAAATTAAAAAAATTAGTGATAGTCATTATTTCTGCTGTTCCTCCCATTTTATTTGGTGGTCTTGGCCATGTAAGAAAGGCAGGGAAAGGACAGGTGGCTGCAGAGAGGGCAAAAATGGAAGTCTCTCCAAATACCATGGAAAGAGTGTGTCCACCTGGGCAGTGTGTGCCCTTTGGTGACTGGGTACTTGGTCTGTCCTGATGGCCTGTGACTTGAACTACTGGGCTTATCCTGCTGTGAAAGAATGGGCAGTGTGAGATGGGAGTTAAATTCATGGGTTCCAGACCCAACCCTTGAATTTCTTACCTGTGTGACTTTATTTATTTATTTTTTTACCTGTGTGACTTTAGATGGGCCATTTAACCTCTCTGGACCTCAGCTTCCTCATTTGTAAAATGGGGAATATAATACTATTTACCTCCCAGGGCTTGGAGGAAGATTAGATGAGATGGGTTTTGAAAACTGCAGAGTGCCATATACATGTGACTTATTGTTATGGAAGCGATAAAAACAGGTTGGTGTTCAAATTTATTATAAGAAATTCATATATAAATGCACTATACGGTGGCCCCAGCAGCCCCTGAGATTACCTTTCTGTCCTGTGGCCCCAGTAACATGCCCTGGGTTTTCTCAACTGTGGGTTTCTTGGAGCTCTGTGGATGTGTGACATTTGGGTACGTCACAACCCAGACACATAAGTTTATCTACTGGGCCTAGGAGTCGGAATTTTGGACTAATTCTTCATATGCCCGAGTGCGTTTACATTTGTAGATAGCTGTGAAAAGAGCCCCTCTCCCCACACACTCTGAAAAATTGCACTGTGCAAAATACCAGTCTAGGAAGCAACACATAGGGTAACAATCTTTTAAGTCCTAAAAAAGTGTCTTTGTGATTTGGTGCGGAAGAGTCTCTTGGACTCATGGAGGAGGATCTCGAGAGACTGGGTGGGATGATATTTCTAGTTCCTTCCACCAGGCTTAGAAAACAGAAGGCTCTGGCTGGACTTGCTGGAAATCTCTCTCTTTAGCATCTCTCTTTCTTGGTCCATCTTTGCAGTGGCTTTTCTGGCTCCGACCTTCAACAAGAGCAACAAATGCACAAACTTGACAATTGTAAGGAGATCCCCAAATATACCACTCAAATGGGCTTTTTAACTCAAAATAAAGTATTTGTAAAAAAGAAATTATATACAGACATAGATGTGTGCAAAAAGAAGCTAAAATAATCCACTATTCTCACACTACTGACAGGTAACCTTATTGACATTCCAGTGTACTCCCTTCCAGATATAAAGATAATGCTTTCTCTTCTTATATTCTTTTTTTTATTTATTTGTTTGTTTTTGAAACCAGGAGTTTCTGATTATGGGCACATTCATTGGGATGCACTTTCTCTTGAAAAGCTGTTACTAAACTGAATATCTTATGTCTCTGATGTCTTAGGAGGAGAAAATGTAGGATATTCAAGGGGAATCTGTCTAACCGTATTCTAAGCACTGCCCCTGGCTTGGGGCAGTCATGAGTATGACTCTGTCCCTAGTCTTAGCTGATTGGGCACTTTGGCACAGGCTCGGCTTTTCAGATGGTCACTCCTAGGATTTAGGATTATGGGCACTACGATGCTATGTACTACCTGAGATGGTTCTTTGAACTGGGGGACCGTGAGGTCATCCCTTTTTATCACATGACCAGAGATAGACGAGATCAGGGGAGATTTAGGCACAGAGAGGTGATATGAGCTCGCTCTGTGTGTTTGTGTGTAAGACAGATGATGCTTGGGAGATGATGGCCTACCAGTTCTCTTTTGAGGCCAGGCTCTCTCTCAGCTCTCAGTATTTATGAGGCACTCACTCTTACATCCTTATAAAAGCCCCCTCCCTCTTTCTGAATAGGTTTCTATTCATTGCAACCCAATAATCTCTCTCTCACACGGTTCTGTTTATACTGTAGACACGATTGTAACTTGCAAATTTCTTTCTAACAGGCTTCACATCACCAGCCCTACTTGCTGCAAGTTTTTGACTCCAACTCATGCCCCTGGGGAAAGAGGGCCTGCAGGCCTACAGGTAGTCAAGTTTCAGCTCTGCCTCTGAAAGCGTGATCCTTGGTCTTCTCATCTGTCAGATAGGGGCCAGAATGTCCTGTCTTCCTCGGGGGTTGAGAGGAGGTTCTGGGTGGATTTAAATGGAAGGGGCTGGTAGGACCATCTCTGTAACTCTTTTCATTTTAAGACAGGCTTAAAAATCACATTCTGTGCCCGACCTATGCCAGTGGGTGCCAGGAGCCTTGAAATGTGCTTTGGGATTGCTTTCAAAATCACTGCAGGAAAACATTTCAGGGTGAGGTAGGCTAACATCTCTACACTAGCCCACAAAGTAAATATTGGTGGGAATGCCCAGATAAAAGGAAAACAGACAGCAAATGTTGAGAATCTTTTGCCTCTAAACTAGTTTTCCTTTGTATCCTTTTTAGTTTGATTTTCAATAAAATTGGATGGGTCCCCAGGGCCAGTGCCCTGACCTGGTGTGGGGCTGGCTGTCAGAGCAAGAGTCTGGGTGTTTGTTAAAAATGAAGATTCCTTAGTCCCAGGGTCCCCCGAGTCCCAGGTCTGCCATGAGCTTGAGGTGGGAAGCACCATAGAGCAAGCTTTGGTCAACTTTTTTGAGTGATGAGGTTGGGGACAGCAAAAGGCAGAGGGGATGGCTGAACTGGGAAAAGGAAGGGATGAAGAATGGGAAATGTGAAAATTCAAGTGTGGGCCTGAGGGGTGGGGGAAGCCTGGCTGGATCTGTCCCTAGCCAGGGGCCTCCCACAGCAATAGGCATGCATCCTGCATGTTTGGAAACGCATTCCTGGCTCACCCTTAGAAGAACAAGGTCAGGATAGGAGGCTGTCATTTAAATAAGGACATTTAAATTGGAAATTTGGCAGTTCTATTTCCAGTTTTTTAAGGAATCTCCACACTGTTCTCCATAGTGGCTGTACTAGTTTGCATTCCCACCAACAGTGTAATGGGAGGGGGTTCAGGATGGGGAACACATGTCCACCCATGGCGGACTCATGTCAGTGTATGGCAAAACCACTACAATATTGTAAAGTAAAAAATAAATAAATTAATTTAAACAAATAAAGTAGAAATTTGGAAATTAACTGGGATAATTCCAGTTAATACTCAGGGCATACTGGAGTGGCAGATCTGGGCACAAAGATCCCAGTTCATTCCCACACCACCTCAGGTCTTGGTTTTAAACATCCTACTTCAGGGAGGCCTCTCCTGGTCCTTGAACTGGGGAGGGGGAACGAGAGGTCCCTGTGAAAAGTGTTCCTGAGCTTAGGAACAACTCAGAAAGTACTGCATTGGCCAAAAAGTTCATCTGGGTTTTTCCATAACATTTTAATGGTAAAACCTGAATTAACTTTTTATCCAACCCAATATTTGTTTATTTATTTGCCCCAGAATAAAAAGCCATGAAAGACTGGGAGTTTTACATGTTTCTTCATTGATCTAACCTGGCGTTTCTCATTCTTTTTTTCATTATCATCCTTTTCCTTAAGAAGCCTTCTTAGACATTTTTTCCTAATCATTTTTTTTTAGTTTTTTTTTCATTATTTATTTATTTATATTTTACTTTATAGTACTGTATTGGTTTTGTCATACATTGACATGAATCCGCCACGGGTGTACATGAGTTCCCAATCCTGAACCTCCCTCCCACCTCTCTCCCCATATCATCTCTCTGGGTCATCCCAGTGCACCAGCCCCAAGCATCCTGTATCCTGTATCGAACCTAGACTGGTGATTCATTTCTTACATGATAGTATACATGTTTCTATGCCATTCTCCCAAATCATCCCACCCTCTCCCTCTCCCACAGAGTCCAAAGCCTCTAAGTTGTGTCCAACTCTTTTGAGATTCCATGGATGTAGCCCACCAGGCTCCTCTGTCCATGGGATTTCCCAGGCAAGAATATTGGAGTGGGCTGCCATTTCCTTCTAAAGGGATCTCCCCAGCCCAGGGATCGAATCCGTATCTCCTGCATTGCAGGTGGATTCTTTACCGCTGAAGTGGGAAGTTCTCACCTCTGTGAAATTTCATTATTACAGATAGCACTGTGTGTATTTCTGTGGTTTATGCATTAAAAAAGTAGAGTTTTGCCCTCTCAGGGGTGATATTGCTGCCACTGAGAATGGGATTGAATCCTAACACCTGAATATTACCCGCCATATTGCAGACCTCTCAACAAATATTCGTTGAACGAATGAAGGCTGGGGTCGTATCTCTTTGTTCATTTTTCTGTCCCCAGTTCCTAGCACAGTATGTGGCCTAGACTAGGTAGTATTCAATTTATTAACTAGAAGATTTTCCCCTTTAGCACACGATTGATAATTATAGAAGACTGTTAGCTGCAGAGGAAAAATAAAATAAAATCGATATGAATCCCCTAAGATCTTAAAAAGGAATAACGTGCTAGTTCTGAAGCGTCCTGGAGACTCTTATGAGAAAGGCTGAGACTCTCTGGGAGTCGCTTATGCGAGACTGAGAGAGCAAACTTTATATGTCCCATCTTTATCAATGTGGTCCTGGTGACTCCATTCCCGGAAGGACTCCAGGTCCACTCTGGTGGAAGGAGTCACCCAAGCTACACTTGGTAGGGAACCTGGAGGAAATCTTTCTGTACCAAGGAGATCTCAGACACCAGCCTCTAAGCTGGGACTGGAGTGCAAGGAAAATAGGAAGCTGCTCTTTGCTCTCAGCCAAAGCACCATTTGCCCCTACTCTGTTAAAGCCAAAGGCAGTGTAAAATGCCAGGGGATCTATATCTCAGAGAAGCACAGTGTTCCCACAACATCTGGGACTCATGTCAATATCCCCTCTGTCATTTTACATCCCCAAGTGGTCCTCAGATAAAACCTAGCTTAGGGCTCTTTCTTCCTCCTTCGCTTCAGTGGTATATGTGAATGAATAAGTAACAAACTTCCCCAAATTTCCACTTTGCAGGGTGGCAAAGGTCTCAGATCCATAGGGGCCCCCAGGACGCTCTCTGTCATTTTAATGTCATGCTCTGGGACAGTAACCATCTTCTGGCCTTAGAACAAGGATGCTGGTTGAGAAGAAGCTTCCGTTTTCCAAATATATCCCTCACCTAGAATATCTTTGTTTCTTCTACCAATGATAATTTGGTTGCTTCAGAATGACTGCGGCCTTTTATCAAACTTGAATATGTCTCTTCTCTCTTATTCAACCAAAATGTGTTCAGCTTTCAAGCTCCCTGAGAGCTCGCCTCTACTTTCTGCAAAGTGGGAACGCGGATTGGCTTAATTCCAGTTCCAGGGCTGATTTGTCAATGGCAATGTTTCAACATGCTGAAGATTTCAAAGTCTTAATTCTCAACTTTTAAAAGAATTTTAGAGGATGCTTCTGTGAAATTCAAGAGAAATGCCATCGGAAGTGTTATCAGGTTTATTACTTGGAAGTTTATAACCTCAAGGAAGAAAAGTCAGCACTCTCACCTGGGTGTCAGATGTCTCCTACTTAGCAGTGTGGCTCTGGACAAACGGTCTCTAAGCCTCAGACACCTCACCTGAGAGTTGGGTGTAATAACAAAATCTATCCCCCACAGGGTTGTTGTGAAGCTTGAATGAGATACTGCAGGTCGGGTGCTCTGTGTGCAGGGCACACGCTAAATGCTCAGTACATGATAGATACAGTGTCACTGCTGATGTTCTATGGCTTTCTCTCTTCTCTCCTCTCCTGGCTCACCTGGAAATTTGAGTTCTGCATCTTGTTCTTCACCGCCTCTACAAACATTCGTCTCTTTAACACAGAAAGAATATTGACAAATTTTAGCTTATGCTCTGCTTTGTCTTTTGCATCAAAGAAAAACAGATTTTTCTCAACTTTCAGATGCTACCCATTTGGATGAAATGTTGAGCCTTCCTAGGTGAGGACATGAGGATGAGGGTCTGCAGAAGAGGGAGGGGATAAGGATGGAGGTGGCGGGGAGTGTCTGTAGAATGGGATGAGGCTTTGGGGCAACGCTACACTGTCCTGCTGAACCTCTTAGAGATCTCTGTTCCAGGTTCCAGTAGAGAAGGGGGTGGATCAACCAAGAAGGCTATGAAGGATGCTATATTCTCCCTAGAGGGCAGATCTGCTTTAGGGGGAAGCACAGCCTTCCAGGTCACTAGAAGAGGCTGTATATGTGCAGTGGTTTCCACCCAATGGCCTAGGCATGACAAAAGGCCCAGTGGTTAACGTCCCTGGCAGGGACTCTGGAGGCCTGTTGGGAAGCCGTCACTGAGAATCTGGAGCTTGCCACTCCCCTGTGGTTTGATTACTATTGCTGCCCTGATCTGCTCAAGACTCTGCAGCTCAGGGAGAGTTCATCAAAGAAAGAGCATCCCCGAGACACTGGAGACACCAAAGGGAGAGGGAACTGGGGTTCCCCTTACAGACCGACATCCTGCAGGTGAATGTGTAGGGGTGTCAGGAAGGGGCCTTTTTCAGAGAGCCCTGAGCATCAGCTGGGCTCACCAACCTGATTTCTACAGGGGCCAGGGAAGTAAAGGAAGTGGGTGAGGTGAGCCTGGGGAGGGGTGGCAGCAAGTCCACGAGCCCAGTGCTAAGGGGCCTGGAAGACAGAGGNTGTTCTATGGCTTTCTCTCTTCTCTCCTCTCCTGGCTCACCTGGAAATTTGAGTTCTGCATCTTGTTCTTCACCGCCTCTACAAACATTCGTCTCTTTAACACAGAAAGAATATTGACAAATTTTAGCTTATGCTCTGCTTTGTCTTTTGCATCAAAGAAAAACAGATTTTTCTCAACTTTCAGATGCTACCCATTTGGATGAAATGTTGAGCCTTCCTAGGTGAGGACATGAGGATGAGGGTCTGCAGAAGAGGGAGGGGATAAGGATGGAGGTGGCGGGGAGTGTCTGTAGAATGGGATGAGGCTTTGGGGCAACGCTACACTGTCCTGCTGAACCTCTTAGAGATCTCTGTTCCAGGTTCCAGTAGAGAAGGGGGTGGATCAACCAAGAAGGCTATGAAGGATGCTATATTCTCCCTAGAGGGCAGATCTGCTTTAGGGGGAAGCACAGCCTTCCAGGTCACTAGAAGAGGCTGTATATGTGCAGTGGTTTCCACCCAATGGCCTAGGCATGACAAAAGGCCCAGTGGTTAACGTCCCTGGCAGGGACTCTGGAGGCCTGTTGGGAAGCCGTCACTGAGAATCTGGAGCTTGCCACTCCCCTGTGGTTTGATTACTATTGCTGCCCTGATCTGCTCAAGACTCTGCAGCTCAGGGAGAGTTCATCAAAGAAAGAGCATCCCCGAGACACTGGAGACACCAAAGGGAGAGGGAACTGGGGTTCCCCTTACAGACCGACATCCTGCAGGTGAATGTGTAGGGGTGTCAGGAAGGGGCCTTTTTCAGAGAGCCCTGAGCATCAGCTGGGCTCACCAACCTGATTTCTACAGGGGCCAGGGAAGTAAAGGAAGTGGGTGAGGTGAGCCTGGGGAGGGGTGGCAGCAAGTCCACGAGCCCAGTGCTAAGGGGCCTGGAAGACAGAGGCTTGTGATGGTGGTCTGTGGGATTGTGGGCCTAGTGTCCCCAGATCTTGCAAGTTTCCCAGAGAAGCTGGAAGTCTGGAGTATTCGGTTAAACTGCCCTACTTTGAAATGTACCCTAAAAAATCCCATGAGTCAAATGAAATATGTCTGTGGGCTGCCATCTTGCGACACCTGCTTCAGAACCTCCCTGCCTGGTGTGTAGTTGGTGCTCAGTAAGTGCTGGAGGGGTTGTCAGATAAAATACAGGATTCCCAGTTCAATTTGAATTTCAGAATGAAACCAAAATACTTTTTACTGTAAGTATGTCCCTGCGCAATATTTGGAACATATTTATACTTCATAACTGTTTGTTGTTTATCTGCAATTAAAACTTAACACATCCTGGGCATGCTGTTTTTTTTTTCTTTTTTCCCCCTCAAACCTGGCGCTGCTACTGGGCATTCATGGAGCAAGTAAGGGCATCTTTTGGGACAGGTCACAGGGACTAGTAAGTCTCTTCCATTCTCCCTGAAGGACGCTAACTCTCCCCTCGAGGACTGTCCATGAAGGCTTATGCACCCATATCCAACAGATAGTCGTCCTCCAGGCATTTTTCATGGAGAAGGCCTTGAGCCTGCAGCCACTCAATATCTATCACAGACTCAGCTGAGGCAGTCATCATCCAAATTTGCAGATATTATAAAGTAGTGGTATTAAACCAACAACCTCCTTTCTTCCCATCCCACCCTCACCTTTTTCCCCTAAGCCTTTTATCCAAGCAAAATTCCAAGAGGAACTTGGCGGTTAAAACATACAATGGAGAGCTTCTCTGGTGGGAGAAAGGTGTGTGTGTGTGTTGAGAATCAGCCCCTTCCCATGGCACTCAAGGGCTCCAGGGAACCCCAGTTTGAACACTGCTCTGAAATACCTTTTTGGGTTAAGTCCAATCAGTGGATGGCTGGGCACTGAAGGGCAGAGCCTGGCCCGTGTGCACATACTTTTCCTGGACTCACTGGGATATGATGTCATCAGTCTGTCTCAAGATCTGTGCACAGCCATGACCCAGCTAGCACTGCACTGCTTTTCTTAGGGGTGTTGCTCATTACACCACACAATGTCCTCTCTAGAGAAGAATCTGGAATTGTCTTTGTTCTAGGAATACTTCTGAGCATCACACTCATCATATCTCATGTACACAGTGAACCCTGGACCATGCTGGGTNCACAGCCATGACCCAGCTAGCACTGCACTGCTTTTCTTAGGGGTGTTGCTCATTACACCACACAATGTCCTCTCTAGAGAAGAATCCGGAATTGTCTTTGTTCTAGGAATACTTCTGAGCATCACACTCATCATATCTCATGTACACAGTGAACCCTGGACCATGCTGGGTTTTCCATTTCCCATTGGCTACCAGAAAGCCCACTGTCTAATGGGGCTCCCCTTTGGCAGGTGAGGGGGTGTTATAACAGGCACCTTCATCCTTATCTTTGGCTCCATTTTGTACCATCCCCCTTCTTCCACCTACTGTAATTCATTCTTAGGGCAGAGGTTTCTGGGATTCCCTACTCCTACCTTCTTCTTTTCTTATGATTTTGTCTCTAAGTCCCCAAATCATTTAGCACCCAGGACGGTTGCATTGCCCTTCTGCCTTCTCTCACTTCCAGATCCTGGGTCTCTCAGGTCCCTTGTGCAGGTTGCAGGCAGGAGAAGGGGCTGGGGCAGGGGCTGGGGTGGGGGAGGGGAAGGGAGTGGAGGAGGGTGGAATTTTTGGGGGCTGCCCACGCTGGCATTTGCACCCCACAAGCTCTTGCCCTTTGAAAATAAGGTATCTACTTTGTGTCTGGCTGCAAAGATCAGAAAGGGTCTCTGTACCTGCCTCTCTTTCTCTTTGAAGGAACAGTTGCAAGCTGCTGACTCTTTGGCATTTCTCTGTTCAAGGTCCTCTAAACGTTCCTAAGTGAAAATATCAGGTGAGCAAGACAGTGTTCAGTGTGTCCCCACTTGTCCCATTCGGGGACACACCTCTGAGGACACATCTCCTAGGAGACGCTGGGATTCACTGGGATTGGTGGGCAGAAGAAGGGGGCAGGCAAGGGTCTTTTTCTTTAGCCATCTTCTGTCTGTATGCTGCACCAGCCTAGCCACATTGCCCTACTTCATCGTGGGCAGGAGAGTACCATCCACAAGTCCCTCCCATCACACGCTCCTCCTACACAACATCTACCAATTCCTACTTGTTGGCTAAAAACACGCAAGTGGTGCTGAGGAAACCAGGATCTTGAGAATAGGTGGGTCCGAGGAAATTCTGGAAAATAGTGAGTTAAATAGAAGAGTGAGGATAACCATGATGGCAGGTGAGCATGTATCCTATGTGGTCCCATGTACTAAGGGTTTTGTTTGCAACCTCCCATTTCTTCCAAGGCTATTGAGTTTGGTGCCATTTTTATTCTCATCTTAAAAACAAGGGACGTGAGAAGTAACTTTAGGGGGCTCCTGCCTGGCTGAGGGGGCTTCCCAGGTGGCAGAGCGGTAAAGAATCTGCCTGCCAATGCAGGGGCTGCTGGTTCAACCCCTGGGTCAGGAAGATTCCCCTGGAGGAAAAAAAATGCAACCCACTCCAGTATTCTTGCCAGGATAATCCCATGGACGGAGGAGCCTGACAGGCTGACAGGCTAACAGTCCACGGGGCGCAAAGAGTGGGACCCGACTGAGTGACTTAATCACACACGCTCGCTCGCTGGGCTGAGGCCACAGGCAAAGCAGTGGCCGTGCCCTCTAATCAGCACTTCATTGGCTGGAGATTTGATTGGCAGGCGAGCTGAACGGGTTTCTGCCAGAAGCAGCCGGTGTCCTTCAGCCTTTCTTAGACTTCAAGCGCTAAGTAAAAGGGTTTGTGTGCTTTTCAACTGGCCACTTCTGTGCATTTAAAATTTTTCCTATTGAAAAACCCCAGCATTAGCCCATTCACAAAAGGTATTTGGGTCCTTTTTGGCTGTGACCCGAGTGGTATTCACCGAGGAGAAAAGAGCGTCACAGAAGAGCAGCCGGCTTTGGGAGGACCAGGGACGGCGTCAGCTAGCAGGAAGCTCCCTGAAAGAAACGCAGGAATCCCCACCCATCCATGGGCTGGCTATTCTTCCCCTTAGAAATGGGGCTTGCCGTGTGCCAGGCACTGCGGGCATTTTGCCATTTAACCCTCCTGCTGCCCCACGGAGCGGGCCTCTTGCTACCATCTTTGGTTGTTTTGGTTGAGGAACGTGAGATACAGAGGTCAAGCCACCTACTCAAGGGTCACTAGGGGCAGGGGCGGGGCTGGACTGCTGTTTGTTTGACTCCGCCTCTCGCCTCTGAGAGACACTGCAGGCTTCTCGAGTGACTTGGACGTGGATTAGCGTGAGCTCGGCCTGGGCCAGGGTCCCTTCTCTCTGCCACGTGGAGAGAGCCACAGACTCAGCGCCTTCCAGAGCCCCTGGTGATGACCACCGAGTTCTCTGTGAATGCCTACCCTTTCATATCAAGTCTCACGTTCACGGCCAGAGGTATTAGTGTGGAAATACGACTTTTGATTCTGGAAGGTGCTCCTTAGTGAAGAGATGGTCAAACATTTAAGCCGAAAAACTACATTTTGGGGGGTGGGGGTGGGGGGTGGATTCTGAAGCTTCAAATGTGTTAATTTCATCTCTCAGTGCTTCAACTCTGCGAGCTCAATGAACAGGGTGAACAGTTTCAAAGTTTTGTATAGGAGGCTAAAAAGTAAGGCTCCTTCTGAAAATACTAGGTGAAAATACTTAGGAAAGAGGAATTCTATTTTCTGTTAATTTCCACTTAAAAACAATGAGGATACTCCCTGGAAGGAACTGATGCCAAGACAAACGTATACACGTGCCCTTTAGAATCCAGCAAAACTGTAAAGTTTATTACTTTTTCTTCCTGATAAACAGGGATTTCTGATGATAGAGTAATAAGAAGCCTCAAATGCAAACCTGAGTCCTGGAGTGAATACTCTGCAATGGTGAGAGAAATAGGAGGCAGGCACCTGGGTAAGGGAGACGCAGAAGGAAGGGATGTGGGAAAGTGAATGTGGGCTGGAGAGGGCAGCAGGTGGGAGGGAACCCTGTTTCTGCAGCTGAGCAGCCAGGGAGTGGCACCCTCTGTCAGCTCAGCCCTCCCCTCTCTCCAGCGGGCTGATGCTCACCAGCTTCCCTTGCGGGGTTGATGGGAGAGATGAAGCCTGTACGGTGTGGAGCAGGTGCCTGCCCCTTGGTAAATGATAAAGTAAAGTAAATGATACTTAAAGTGCTCAGTAAATGATCTCATTGGCGACGCCATGATTGTGGCATCTTTCCTCCAATTGTGAATTTCACGAATTTGAAAGATCCTAGCTCTAGCTCTTCCGGGGACCCTGAAACAGGTTCAGCTTGGCCATTTCAGACCCTTCTCTGCTGAAGGGTATCTAGCGCCAAACAGGCTGGCACGTCCCCTGCATTGTGTATGAATGAGGCAGCCCATGAATAATGCATGTGAAGCCTGATTATGTAAATCCTCAGGTTTTCAGTACACGACAATGGCCTTTTTTGGGTCCTTTGCTGTCCCACTCTGTGGTCTTGGTGTCTCTGCTTTGGGGCCTCGCCTGCCAAGCCCTGGGGCTCGGGGGATGCCTCAGGGAGGGGTGAGCTCTCCAGAGGGCACATCAAAGGGAAAGTCAGAACTCTGTCAGTGGCCCAGCTCTCCCTGGCATTGCTTGGTGTGAAAGGAAACTGTCCTCTGCCTGAGGCAGCCCCATGACACACGCAGACTGAGGTCTGTGATGTTTAATTCAGAACGGTGAGCACTAGAAACACCACATCCGGGCTCCCTCAGAGCAGGACAGCAGCCACTTTCATTTCTGGGGCTACAAGCCAGAAAGCCTGCTGTCTGGAAACCTCCTCCTGGTAAGTTTGCAGAATGGAGGACAGCCTTCTGCAAGGAATTTATCTGACCATCACCTCTTGGTTGAGAAAGACATCATTCTATGACCTTTTAAGTCCTGGCCTCCTTAGAGCTCATGTAGGCAACATACTCACAAATACACACACAGACAAACACACAGCACATACTCACATGCATACACACAAGCATGCATGCAAAAATACACAGCTCCAAGTTAGAAAGACTAACAGGTACAAGGAGGCAACTGGGGGTCAGACCTGCAAAGAATGCAGGACCTAGGACTAGAGAGATCTGGGGCTAGGTAAAGGCTCTACTTAGGACTTCCTTGGTAGCTCAGACAGTAAAGAATCTGCCTGCAATGCAGGAGACCTGGGTTCGATCCCTGAGTCAGGAAGATGCCCTGGAGAAGGAAATGGCAATCCACTCCAGTATTCTTGCCTAGGAAATCCCATGGGCTGAGGAGCCTGGCAGGCTGCAGTCCATGGGGTTGCAAACAGTTAGACATGACTGAGTGACTAACAAGACTCTGTGAACTACCAGCTACTCTATGACCTTGGAACAAGTCTCTTTTTTAATTCTTTGAGCCTCAGTTTCCTCATCTGTAAAATGGGGATCATCATGACAACCAGGCAGGGCTACCAGAGGCATTAATAACCCTGATCATGGCTGCGTAGCATGAGTGGAGCCCAATGCCTGCAGACATCATGAAGAGATGGGGGCTATGGTAATTTTCCCTGTTTGCCTTATGCCTGCCTGGAGATCTGCTTGACCTTAGGTGAGAGTGAAGGACCAGGGAGAGTCTGATCTATTTAGGAGTCACTGTGCCAGTGCCCAGTGGGGTTGTCGACATGCTGCTGACAATAGGAGTGGATGGTCATGGGTGTTAACTGCCAAGAAGACCAGAGACCCCACTACTGACTGGTGCAGGCACAGGGTTCCAGTGAGCTTCTGGAACTGGTGTCCAGCTGCTGCCCATGCCTGTCTCGATGTGCGTGGGGACTTCTGGCAGCAGACTCTACTGGGTCTGGGGCAGCACTCACTTCAGAGACCACCTGTGCAGTCAGCTGGCCACAGGGAAGACAGCCTCATCCACCTGCCGAGTCCCAGGCCCTGAGCTGCATGCTTCAGAGCCTGGACAGGTGTACCTGGGCATTGGAAACCGTTTGGTCCTGAGTTTAGACAGTGAGAGCTTGGATAGGAAGGGTTACCTGTGTTGTACTCAGTCCTCACAATAATCCTGCAAGGCAGGTGCTCTTAGCTCCCATTCACTGAAGAGGAAACTGAGGCTCAGAGAGGGGGACTGATCTGCACAAGGTCGCACAGTAAGCAGGGGGGTTTGACCCCAGGACCCACTGAGTCTTGTGCCATGTGATAGATGAGATAGCAGGATGAGGGGAGGAGGTGGCCTCTTAGCTAGATCACCAGCCTGAGTGTCAGTCTTGGTCTCTCAAGTCAATGCTCTCACCAAGTTCATGCCAGGAACCAAATCCCTCATCCCCATGCCTTTCCTCTGTGGCTCCCCCAGCCTCGAATGCACACCTGTCCATCCCTTTGGTAGACAAACTCCAACTCTCGTTTGCAATTCATAACAAATGGTCAGCACTTGGAAAACACTCCCTGAGTGCTCCAGACTGAGCCACGTACCCTTCTCTGGATCTGAACAGAGCCCTTACCCCACGAAATCAGCCTGAAATAAGCTCTTTACCTGTATGTTCTGCACTGAAAAATATGTCCTTCAAGGACATTCATCTATCTCTATCCACCTGATCATTCATCTACCTGAACACCTACTGATCCACTGATCTGGTGTCCACCCATCCACCCACCCACCCATCCATCCATCCATCCACTTGTCCTTCCATCCATCCATGTACCAAATATTTACTGGTTGTCTACTATTCTCTGGGTACTCAGAATAGCAAATTGAAAATCTTTATTATCAGAGAACTTATTCATCTGTGTGTCCCTTGCACCTGGCAGAACAATGAAAGTAAGAACAATAGACACCACTTTAAAATATTCAGGACGTTTGCTAAGCTTATTGTGGCAATTACTTCACGTGGCATGGAAGTCGAATCATTATGCCGTATACCTTAAACTCAATTCAGCGTTAATTACATCTCAATAAAACTGGAAGAAAAATAGTTATCTGAATAGAAAGAACAAGGTAAAATACATAAACTATCAAAAGTTAAAATACAGACAAGCTAGATTATGAGTCTCAGAGGGCACTGTTTATAGCAGTCAAGACATGGAAGCAACCGAAATGTCCACCGACAGAGGAATGGATAAAGGAGATGCGGTATACGTACACGATGGAATGTTACTCAGCCATAGAAAGAGTGAAACAATGCCATTTGCAGCAACATAGATGGGCCTAGAGAGTATTGTGCTAAGCGGAGTAAGGCAGACAGAGGAAGGCAAGCATCATATGATATCACTCATATGCGGAGTCTAAAAACTGACACAGGTGAGCTTATTTATAAAACAGAAACAGACTCACAGTTTGAAAACAAACTTATGGTTATCAAAGGGGAAAGGTGGAGGGGGCATGAATTAGGCATTTGGAATTAACACATACACACTACGACATATAAAACAGATAATCAGCAAAGACCCACGTAGAGCACGGGGAATGCTACTCAATATTCTATAATAACCTACTTGGGAAAAGAACCTGAAAAAGAATGGATATACGTATAGGTATAACTGAATCACTTTGCTGTGCACCCCAAACTAGCACAAAGTTGTAAATCAGCTATACTCCAATATAAAATTAAAAATTAAATTAAAAAGAAAGAAAGAAAGAAAATACAGACAAGCTAGACTCTGAGTCTCAGAGTGGTTAAGAAACCTGCCTGAAGTCACACAGTAAATGGAAGAGCTACAGTCTAAACTTAGGTCTGTCTGATGCTAAAGCTATTCTGCCACTTTCCTTTGCATCAGTAAGTGCACACTGTACTGCCTAGATCCCGCTAGGACCTCAGCTGGCCATTTCTAAAGGGGGCTGAGAGGCAGCCTCAGAGACTCTGCTCCAAGCAGGCACCACTCACCTTCTGCTGCCTGATCGCCCTGTTGACCCTCTTCTCCTGGTGCAGCTGCTGCTCCATGCGCTCCAGGGCCTCTTTGAGCAGCGCCTTCTCTTCGGCCTCTTTGTAGATGTCATCCTCCAGCTTGGCCACCTGTGACTGGTACATCTGAACCGACACTTTGCTCTGCCTGAGCACATGCGAGAGACAAAGTCTCTTTTCCCCTCATCTTTCTCACTTACCAGCAATGTCCCTACCCTGGGAGAGTCTCAAGATTACTTCTCTGTACACCTAAATTAGCGGTTTCAGTACAAGTGGGAGAGAATAATGAAGTTTGGGGACTAGAGGGCAGAATAAATAGCTCATGGGCTAAGTGTGGCATGAAGCTGACACAGGTTATATTACCAGCCCCTCCCAATTTCCCAGGGAGGGTCAGGGAACTGATACTACTGAAAATAAGATGGGATTATGAAAAGCACACACATGGTGAAATATCAGACACATTCATAAAAGGTGCACCTTACCCCTTAAGAGGGTATAGGGCACTTTAACTGCTGCTTTCTGGCCCAGAGGACTTGCCTCCATCAGACCCTGAGTCATGATCCCGCCGCCCCTGCACACCCAGACCTCTGTCCTCCTGTCTTGGTCCAGAGGTCTGCTGCTGCCCTGAGGTTTAGCCTGGAGAATGGAGGTCTGGGCCTTTCTGTGGGGACATGGGCCCTACCTGAGCTGTTCAATGTCTTTCTCGTATCCTCTCAAAAGCTCCTCTTTTCTCTCCAGCCGGTTCTTGAGTTGGGTGATCTTATCGAACACCATATCGAGGTCTCTTTGTCGAAGCTGGTTGACTCTCTCCCTCTCTTTAGGGGAGAGGTGTTTCATAGACACATGACCTGACATATCTTTGATGTTCATCAGACTCCCGAGTGTTTTGCTCATATCCATGTACTACGAGAAAGCATTTCGCAGGTAAGAGGCTTGGTCCGCCACCACTGGTGGCTGCTTTAATAAGGAGTGTGTGTGCTGTGCTCAGTCACTCAGTCATGTCTGACTCTTTGCGATCCCGTGGACTGTAGCCGGCCAGGCCCCTCTGTCCATGGGATTTCCCAGGCAAGAATACTGGAGTGGGTCATCACACCTTCTTCCAGGGGATCTTCCCAACCCAGAGATCAAACCTGCATCTCCTGCACTGGCAGGCGGATTCTTTACCACTGAGCCACCTGGGAAGCCCTTTAATAAGGAGGCAAGTGTCTAATTCTGTTTCATTCACTTTCTGCAATCACAGAGAACACTTGCTTTGGAAAGGAGTACAATTGGGCTTTTAATCCGACTTTCATGTTCCCTGCATCCATTTATGCTATGCCTTTTTGAGAACTAGGGGGAAAATGACAACAGATAGAAACATTTATTTTTGCTACCCAGTTTTCCAAGGAATTCAACTATGCAATTTCCAACCCATGCTGGGATAGTAAATGGGTCTCGCAGAGCTGTAATAACAACTAAATATCTATGAAGGGTTGATGTTTAGTTAAGCTATCTGGTGGTTAACACTGCCTAAGGGGGTTGCAGGTTTGGACAGGAGGGGGACTGATGCTAGGTGTACATACCAGCTTTTCACTGAGATCCAGAGCCTCAGTTGCATCTGTTTTCCCTAATTTATCAGTGGCCATGATGGACCCTGGGCTGGAAAGGCCATTTTGAGGCTGAAATAAAAAAAGAAATAAAAACTCTCTCTTGGTATTCATTATAATTTTCTACATCCAGAAGAATAACCCAAAGAATAACTGAAGAACTGGAAAGTTACTAAAGAATAACTTGACAGTTGTTGTTGTTCAATCACTAAGTCATGTCCAACTCTGCAACCTCATGGACTGCAGCACTCCAGGCTCGCCTGTCCTTCACTGTCTCCTGGAGTTTGCTCAGATTCATGTCCGTTGATTTGATGATGCCATCCAGCCATCTCATTCTCTGTCACCCCCTTCTAGCTGTTTTTTTAATTCCAGTTTGATTCCTCTGTGAACTGCTTTCTTACAGCTCTGTTCCCATCCCTAAGAGCATAGCATAACTTTTCTTGAAATGACACATCATTAGTCCCGTTCTTTGGTCACTGTCTGTCTTCCCTCTAGACCAGCGGTTCTCAACCGGGGATGACTCTATGCATTCTCCCCTTACCTGGGACATTTAGCAATGCCTGGACATGCTGGTGGTTGCCACAACTGCTACTGCATCTAGTGTGTAGAGGCCAAGGATGCTGCTAAACACCCAGTGACACACAGGATAGTCCCCCAAACAAAGAGTTACCAGGCTCAAAAAATCGGCAGCATCGAGGCTGAGAAGATAAGCTTCAGAAAAACAGGAGTCCTGTTGCCTTTGCTCGGCTATTCTTTCTCCTGCTCCTTCTCTCCTTTTAATTATTGCCAGCCTTGGAGGTTTCCTGCTCTGTGGTGTCAGTGGTGGGATGCGGGGTTGTTGCCAAGGAGAAGGCAAATCTTGGAAGCAGGATCAGGATATGGGATGCAGCTGAGCTCCCCACCTAGAGATGGTCCCTCCCTTCCCACTCTCAGAGGAGGGTTTGCTCTTAGCAGGGAAACCAACACATTTCTTTCTTTCACTCTTTTTTTTAAACTATTGTTTTGATGTGGATCGTTTTTTAAAAGCCTTTATTGAATTTGTTATAATATTGCTTCTGTTTTATTTATTTTTTAGCCCTGAGGCATGTGGGATCATAGCTCCCCAAAAAAGGGTCAAACACTGCACTCCCTGCATTGGAAGGTGAAGTCTTAACCACTGGACTACCAGGGAAGTCTCAAAGCAACACATTTCTGAAGATTCATATGTCTAGCAAATGTCTAGAAAAATGAGATTGAATGATTTTAATTATTTCTTCCAACAGCCCAAGGATGGTCTGGATCCAGCTGTGGCAGCAAACCATGCCCAGCAGGTTCTCTGATTAACACTAACCCGAGTTGTCCATTGTCATGTGTCAATCAAATGCCCAATCAAACACCTTCCACCTCACAAGCAAATTACTTCTGCAAATCTGGGCAAATCAAACTAAGCCCCCTAAGGAAGGAAGCTTTCTTGAATAATACCATTGAAATACTATTTAATAATGATCACAAGTATCACCTGTTAAGTGCTCACTATGAGCTAGGCACTAGCATAAGCACTTTACATAATCATCTCCTTTAATTTTTCCATCATCATTTTACAGCTGGGAAACGGAGTCCCAGAAAGGTTAAAAGCCTGCCAAGGTCACTTGATTTGCAGAGCTGGGATTAGGACACAGGCAGGTCTCTGACTCTAGAACTGTTGTGTCTTCTTAATCATCATGGCTCCCTTCTGCTACCTTTTCTGTGTGCGGGCTTTTGAGTTTACAGAAAGAAGCAAATTTTAGGCAAACTCATGGCATAATGTTACATAACTTGTTGAATATTTTCTGCAGAATATAACATATGATATGAAAAGGAGGGCCTGGAGGTTGACCTGGCCAACATCAGTGTGATGATACATCCTGCTATGACATTTGAAAACCCCCTTTCTGTTCAAACACTGGACCAATCGATCCAGATGCTAGGCTAACAGGGAGGATATGACCCAGAACCAGTGATGCCAGGGGCACCTGGATAGATCTGCCCTCAGACCCACCCTCACCACACGTCAGTCACTGCAGAGACAAATTACCACTCGGCTCTCTACTTGTGAGAAAGTTGGCAAATCAGGTTTTACATCCAATATTTTCTGGACGTTTTTTTCCATCCCGAGAGTCTTTAAGTCTAGAAATGATTCATCCATGTGGTCCTTATGATCTAAAAAAAGGAATAATTTAGACTCAAAAGGAAGGTTCAGGAAGAAGTCGCTGGATGTAAAAAAGTCACAGCTGACTGTTAACTGGACGCTTATCATGGGCCAATAGTAACCCTCACAATCTGAGGCCCAGAGAGGTGAAATGACTTGTCCAAGGTCACACAGCTGATATGAGGCTGCAGCCTCACACGGTTGAGGCACTGAGGGTGAACCTTTGGCCACAGGTAGGAGGATGGAACTTGAACCCAGGCTTCTAGGGCCTGGCTCAGTGTTCCACCCAGCAACTCTCTGTTTCTTAAGAGCCCCATTCCCTCTAAACAGGGTATTTATCTAGGAAGTTCCCCAAGGTTGATCCCTGAACACCATCAGTCTATGCAAAAGTTTCCATTGGGCCATAGTGAAATAAGAAATAGGACAATGTTACAAGTTTGTCATGAAATCCTGTTTATTTAGTATCAAGGCCTGCTCTTGACTTTGAGATCATGTCTGTCCATCTTCCCCCACCCCCCCCAACTCATCTTCTTCTTTTTTAAAAAACTACATCTTTTCACTTATGAAATGAAAAGAATAGAAGACAGTGATCCTGGTCAGCCCCGACGGGGAACCCTCAGGTCTGGGGCCCATGATTCAGCACAGAAGGGGCCACTAGGAAGGAGGGAACTTACTTGAGGAGCTGGCCTTCTCAAGTTCTTTAATTCGCCCACGAAGCTCAGATAAGGCCTTTTTCTGACGTTGAATGACCTCCTCATGTCGGGACCCTTTGCATTTGGCCCCCAGATCACTGAAGGACTGCTCCTGCAGCCAGAAAGGTGCAGACAGCAGCTTTATTAGCGATTGAAATCTCTCTCTTATATTTGAAGAAATATGAACAATTCATGGATTAGCAGAAACCCTGTCACTTAGTACCCTGGAAAGTATTGTTAAGGGGCATCAGCATAGAAGGAATTTAAATATTTCATTTCAAATACAAACTCACATCTAGGAAGATTTCCAACTTCCCTACTGACTTAGCATCACTATAAATAAGAGATCCCCTCTGTTTCCTNCTTAGTACCCTGGAAAGTATTGTTAAGGGGCATCAGCATAGAAGGAATTTAAATATTTCATTTCAAATACAAACTCACATCTAGGAAGATTTCCAACTTCCCTACTGACTTAGCATCACTATAAATAAGAGATCCCCTCTGTTTCCTCACCATGTTTTCTTTCTTTTTTCCTAATATTTTTCTAAGTTTGGGTTTCCACTTGTCATTCTGTTCTCATCTTTGAACAATCACATCAAATTCACTCCTGAAGGGGGGACTTTTTGGTTCTTTTTTTTGGTCTAGTCTCTTCTCCAACCAGGGATCAAACTCATGCCCCCTGCCGTGGACACATGGAGTCTTAACCGCTAGACTGCCAGGTAAGTCCTGGAGGGACATTTTTTGTTGTTTAGCTGGTAGTAAGGATGATGGTCTCATATTGCTATGAGGAATTGGATGGACAGGCTCTTGGCTGGTCTAGAGAGGCCTAGCAAGTCCTCTCGGGGGGTCTCTTCTCCCCTCCAGGCCCCCACCACTCATTCCTTCATTTCATCCAGGCTCTGCTCCCCATCTCCTCCTGCAGAGGCCTCCCTACTGCCTTGTCCCAAAGAGCCCCCTCCCCTGTGCTGCTCAGCCCCAGTCCTGCTGTATCCTTCCTTGGAGGGCTCACCCTCGCTGGACATTTTGTTAGACATTGCCTTGTTTATCACCTCTCTCCTTTTTGAGAATATGGACCCCTGTGAGGAGGGGCTTCTCAGGTGGTGCCAGTGGAAAAGAACCTGTCTGCCAATGCAGGAGATGTGAGAGGTGTGGATCCGATCCCCTGGGTCGGAAAGATTCCCTGGAGGAGGGCACGGCAACCCACTGCAGTATTCTTGCCTGGAGAATCCCTGGACAGAGGAGCCTGGTGGGCTACAGACTATGGCGTTGCAAAGAGCTGGATACAACTGATCATGCACGCGTGGAGAGAGCTTGTCTCCCATGTAGGCCGTGCAATTCCCAAAGCTCAGCCCTGTGCCCCAGCACAGTAGGAGCTCCATAAATATGGAGCCAGAAGGGGCCTGCCCCAGCATTCCTGCTGGGACCAAGGTTCAGCCCTGAAAGAAGGGGGTGCTGCTCTGAGTAGGGCCTCACTAGACCCTGATCCTGGCTCCAGCCGGCTTTCAGCCTGCTTGGCTAGTCCGCTGCCGGGGCTGTTTCTACAGCAGCCTCCCCCTCTTTGAGGGCATATGTTTGCCCTGGGAGTGAACACCAGGAATGTTGTGCATGTGCACACGTGCTGGAGGGTGGAGAGAAGGTGGTGGCTGGTTTTGGGGGTGGGGCAGCCGCCAGGCTCGGTGACAGCATTTCCTCTGCCTGGAGAGCTCGGCTGAGCCCGATGTGACCCTTACTCATGGCCCTTCTGGGAATTTGTTTATTTAGAGAAGATGGAGATTCTTTCTCATACAACTCTTAAGCCCTCTGACCCATTCTAGTTTAGAAAGCAGGAAGTAGACTGAGTGTGGAAGGCTGTTCTGAAAGAAAAAAAGCCCTTTTTCCTTTCATCTTGCAGCCTCCCTCCCCCATTCTCCTCGAATACTACATCATCATAGAAACTGAGACAGGGCCTCTGGTCAACAATCCTTCCCAGCAAACACCCCAGTCATAGAGGGTCTTGTGTGGGCAAGAACCCTGAGCATCCTGCTTTGTGCCCAGCACAGGGTCTGGCATACAGCAGGTGCCCAATAGTTGCTGAATGTGTGAACTAACACAGGCCAGGTCCTTTACTAAGAGCTTGGATTTCAACAGGAACGAGACCTGCTTCTGGCCCTGAGCACTCACAGCTACGGAACCGGCTGCAGCTCCATGGCTGGGCTGCCCTAATAAGGAGACGCTGCTGCTATAAAGGTCTCTGGATGGTGACGGGAGCCAGGGCCAGCTGGCGGGGCCACTGAGCCCTCTCCCTCATGCTGCGTGCGGCCCTGGCTCCTTGCTGTTTGGCAGGGGAAAGGCATCTTTGAGGAAGCAGGCAGGCAAGCCGAGACATTTGGCCCTGTTTTCCAAGAGAAAGTCCAAAGCGCGCTACTGAAACGCCCTGGTCTCTAGTTTCATANCGGGGCCACTGAGCCCTCTCCCTCATGCTGCGTGCGGCCCTGGCTCCTTGCTGTTTGGCAGGGGAAAGGCATCTTTGAGGAAGCAGGCAGGCAAGCCGAGACATTTGGCCCTGTTTTCCAAGAGAAAGTCCAAAGCGCGCTACTGAAACGCCCTGGTCTCTAGTTTCATAAAGCGAAGGGAGAAAGGAGATCCCTGGACTCCAGGAAACCTGGGGCTTCGAGGAAGTGCTGTGCCCACGGTCAGCCAACGACGGACCATGGGGAGCACCACTGCCCGCCACAGGGACAGATGGGAGCCACTGAACAGGACCACGGATGAAGGCACGGTTCTCCATCGATGATGTGGCCCTGTGCGCTGCCTGGCTGGGGCTTCAGGTGTGTGAGGGCCTCTGGGCAGAGATCATCAAGTCAGCCACGGGGCATAAATGGCCTGGCATTTGAGCCCTTTCAGGCCTCATTTAGGACGTCCCCTGGACCTCTCAGAATCACACCTAGGAATCTGTTCTGCATACTTACAAAGGGCTTCCTTGGTGGCTCGGACAGTAAAGAATCTGCCTGCAATGCAGGAGACCTGGGTGTGATCCCTGGGTCTGGAAGATCCCCTGGAGGAGGGCATGGCAACCCACTCCAGATTTCTTGCCTGGAGAATTCCATGAACAGAGGAGCGTGATGGGCCACAGTGTCCATGGAGTCGCGAAGAGTTGGACACGACTGAGCGACTAACGTTTTCACTTCCACAAAGATATTAATTAACTCCAGCAACGTGCGGAAGCAGAAACAAATGCCCAGCAACAGGCGACTGGCTGTATAAAAGGGACGTGATGGAATTCAGTGGAAAGGGCCCTGCGAGTCCCCAGCACAGGGCCAGGGAGTCACAGCTGTTAGAACTGTGACAGCGGCGGCAGCTGCTGCCTTAGGGTGGGGGGGTTGGCATCCCCATCGGACATCAGGAGGTTGGGTGCCACCCCGTGTCCCACCACTGTCGCCCAGCCCACACACTGGGCCTTGGAGATGAAAATTTCCCAATCGTTTTGTCTGTTTGCCTCAAAATGCAATGTCCAACTTGGGACAAACAAAAGAATGAGGCAGAGCTTCATGTATGTTTACTTGAAAATATGCCCATGAAATAGTATTATGTGGGAAAAAAGAAATAAGTTGCAGAAAAAATATGGTTTGAGACTATATTTTGAAAAAAAAATCTATGAAATAAATATATGTATACGTAAGCTTGTACATGTTTGTGTATGTAAGTTAAATCTGTTTCTCAACAATCCCACGATGGGGTGGCTGGCATTATGCCCACTTTCCAGACGAGGGAACTGGTACCAGGTTGCAGGGTTTCTGAGTGGAGGAGTCAGGATCGGAACCCAGGCAGACGGGCTCCAAGCCTGAACTTCAACTGCTGACTGTATGAGGGTGTGGTGGTTTCTGTGAGGAAGAGGGCTGATGGTACCAGTGCCCAGCTGATGATAACTTTATACATTTCACATAAGCAAGTCATGCTTTT
Organism: Neotragus moschatus; assembly: GCA_006410615.1. Lineage (NCBI taxonomy): Eukaryota > Metazoa > Chordata > Mammalia > Artiodactyla > Bovidae > Neotragus > Neotragus moschatus. The sequence goes on from SJYA01002443.1 coordinate 3,655,202, forward strand.
GGAACTTAGAATGAAGATGTTTTCAAAAGCAAAGAAAGCCTCCATTGGGCTCTTTCTTAGTTTATCTTTCTAGATGTCCCCGGGGATGGGGCAGGTGCTCACCTCTTGGCTGCTCAAGAAAATATCGGTGTGGACTGGTTCTATCTGCACCGAGATGTCACACATCTTGGTTACGTTCCTGGGCTTCTGTTCCTTCTCCTTGTGCAGCTGGAGTTTTTGTTTCTCTTGGGAGGCCCTGGGGGCAGAGAAGATGAGTCACTGAGCAGGAGTGGGGCTGGCCGCACAAGGTTTGGGAACCACAAATTACCTTTGTACTCACAAGCAGAAGTGGGAAAGGGACTCCATGTTTACAGGGAGCCGAAATCTTGGAGCCTTCAAGCTCCTGCCTGAGAGTTTCCAGATAATTGAGCTTGCTGGCTAGTGACCAGGGAGGCAGGCCCCTCTCCATTCTTGCCTCCTGCACTGGGTCTGCAGGATACCTGCTGTGGCATTTATGGGGACATTTAGTGCCTGTCTGGGCTCCCCTGGTAGCTCAGATGGTAAAGTGTCTGCCTACAGTGCAGGAGACCCGGGTTCGATCCGTGGGTCGGGAAGATCCCCTGGAGGAAATGGCAACCCACTCCAGTATTCTTGCCTGGAAAATTCCATGGACTGAGGAGCCTGGTGGGCTACAGTCCATGGGGTCACAAAGAGTTGGACACAACTGAGTGACTTCACTTAGTGCCTGTCTGCTATCTGTAACGCCTGGTATATGTCAACCCTTCTATTTCTCATAACAGTCCCATGAGCTAGGGACTCTCCTTGCCCCNGCCTGGAAAATTCCATGGACTGAGGAGCCTGGTGGGCTACAGTCCATGGGGTCACAAAGAGTTGGACACAACTGAGTGACTTCACTTAGTGCCTGTCTGCTATCTGTAACGCCTGGTATATGTCAACCCTTCTATTTCTCATAACAGTCCCATGAGCTAGGGACTCTCCTTGCCCCATTTTACAGACCAGGAAAGAGACACGGCAATTTCCCCGTGGTCATGGAGCTTACAGATGAAGGCACCTGGCTTTGAATCCAGGCAGCCTGGGCCTGGAGCCTGTACTTTTAACCACAATGTGAATCCACCTTGGCCATGAACCATGAAGCAAATGAAGCTATGAGATATCAATTTTATTCAAACTTTCTGGGGGAAAACATTAATCTTATGTCAAAATATGGATAAACTATGGGTAAAAATGCAAATTCACATATGTTTCATAGACAAACCTGCAGAACAACAACAATTTATTTAGTTTAAGCTGACCTCCAGTTTACACGTCTGTTCAGTCAATATTTATCAAGTTCCTTTACATGCCAGGCATTGTGTGAATGGTGGGGAGTCAGTAGCAGGCAAGGTCTACAAGGGGTCCCCATGGGGAAGGCAGACAATTCAACAGGTGGGAGCAGCCTGGCTGTGTGAGAAGTGTTAGACCAGGTGACATGCTGAGGGACCCTGGGCAGAGTGGGAGCCCTTGGCTATGTTTGGTGAGGGTGAGTAAAGGAGGATTTCCTGGAGGGAGCTGCATTTAAACTGAGACTTATCTGAAATACTGGGCAGAAATCTCTGAGATGCTCAGAACTGAGCAAAGTTTTAAATGATGAGGTTGTGAAGCAATGAAACGTATGTCATTCATTCATTCATCTACTCATTCATTCAACTCTTTAACCATCATTGACTGAGTCCTTCTTTTCTCTATGCCAGGCTCTCTGGGTACTTGGGTATGCCTGGGCTCCCCACACCCAATGTGCAGGCCTTCCCACCCACCTGAGAGCCTGCTTGAGGACCTCCAGCTCCTTGTCCTTCTTCTCCACCAGGCTGGTCATCTGCACCATCTTGTCCTTGAGCACGCTCAACTCACTGCTTTGTTGCTGGACCAGCGCCACGTTCCGCTCCAGTTCTATCTTCTGCTTCTCGTTCAGTTCCCCTGGGGGGTACATGCAAGCTGTTGGGGGTGGAGGTCTCCTGCCTTGGGTCTCCTGGACGGTCATAACAGATTTGCCAGGCCTCCACGAACCACGAGGCAGTTCACCCTTCAGGAATTCTCAGGGGGCTTCAGTAACAGCCAGGAGGTCTGCTTGCAAAAAAAAGAAAAAAACCGACGAAACCGCCCACCAGCATCACCTTTCGATGAGCGGCGGCGCCACGAGGCAGCCTGTGTGGCGCCCGCCTGGCCCCAGCTGTCAGGGCCTGTGTGCCTGTGGCGTTTTAGGGCACCTTCAGCAGCCTGCTTCTGCATCTGCTTGCCTAAGGCTTCTGAGCCCTCTGGAGACAGCTCTGCTCGCGTGTCTGCCAGAGGCAACAGCCTCCAACTGAGGCCCGGTGGAGACAGGCTGGAGCACACAGCCCCGCCCCCTCCCTGTCCTGGTGGCACTTGGAGGGCTGTGACCACATTGCTCCCCAGCACCCCCCTCCCTGGAAGGATTAAGCTCTCTTCCCTGCTGTGCCTGATACAGACAGAATGGCCTGCTGTCTTCCCTTCCTGACTCACTTCCCTTCCGTTGCTGTTTTCCCTTGGATCATCTCTCAAATAAACCACCTGCAGTGGAATTCTGGTCTCGGGGTCTGCTTCTGGGAAAATCCAAACTGAGACCCCTACATTGTCTCAGATCCTCATAGCAACCCTACAAGGCAGTTCCTAGTAACAGCCCCATTTCACAGGTGCAGAAACCGAGGTTCACAGAGGTCAAGGGACTTGTCTAAAGTCACCCATCTAATAAATAGCAGATCCAGAACTGGGTCCAATGCCTCCTGATTCTAGCCTTTCTGCCGCAAGTTCTCATATCTTGGAATGGGGAAATCCCTCTGAAAAATCCTGCTATAAAAGTCCTGGGACATCATTGGTCCAGACACAGAGAGTAAACACAACTGAAGGTCTGGGATACACAGGGCTTGAGATGGGGACCAGATAAAAGGAATGTTCTTCACCCTCCCTCTCCCCGCTCCTAAACCTAATTATACCTCCCGACTCCTGCCCTTTGGCTAAATGGAAGCTAGGGATGGGAAAGAAGAGGCAGCTCTAATAAGTAAGAAGAATGGAGGCAGAAATAAGTCTGGGGAGAAGAGGAGCCAAGTAGGAATATTCCGCCAGACTTGTGCCCATCCAGAAGAGAACAGACCTCAGAACTATCTTGCCCCCTACTCTAGGTGGGTCCTGATGTCGACGTGAGGGACAAGAGGAGCCCCAACAGGCAGATGTATGGCAGGTGTTTTTGCATCAGAGGCAGGTGAGACCTTGGGCACACTTACTCTAGGTCCATAAGCTGGTGGGCGCTAGGATTTGCGCTGGCTGGCCTGCCAAGCGAGGGGGCCCATGAATGACCTCCAAGCCTTTGCTCCTACAGACAAATTCTCTGTGGTCAACAGAGATTTTCCCCGAAAAAGAAAGCTGCATTTCTACTCAGAGGTGTGGAGCCATGTGAGAATGCTCCCTGTGATCCCATGTCAAATGAAATCAGTTCAGTACCCGCAGGTTTTGCTGATCCTGAGCTACAAGTGCTGTGATGGCCCAGGACAGCAGGTTGAGGGTTTAAATGCCCAGCTTTCCAACCCCAAAGACCCATTTCTTTTCTTTCTCAAAGTGGGTTGGGAAATGGAGACACATGGGCAATTTTACAGACCTCTCAGATCTGACATTCGGTTATGAGCTTCAGTCAGGTTCTTCCTTAACCTCATGATGATCTCCTGCTGAGACAGGATCTCCTTCTGAGCAGTCAATAAATCCTCTCTGAAATTCACACACACAAAAAACAGACCAAGTCAGTTCAGCTCCATCTCTGTGGTGATGCTCCAGTGCCTGGAAGGGGGAAAGCACAAAGGCAATGTGACCCTCCATTAGTGATGGTCCAATGTGGGGATGATGCCACCCCCAGCAAGGATGATAAACACACTCTCGAAAAGTTCTCAAAACAAGAATCTGCTTTGATGCACCTTCGTTATAAAGAAATACTTGGAGACAGAACAAAGGATCCTAGCTGGGTTTGCTCTGAGGCTGAAATACAACTAATATCAAAAGGACACCTCTTCCTGCTCAGCCGTCTGTCAGCAGGAACCAATGCTCTCGTGGGCTTTCAATCTTTGGTGCAAAGAAGAGGGAAGACTGTTTTTGTGTGTGAGGGTTCAGGGATTCTTTGAGGACGAGGAAAAAGAGAGAGGAGAGGACAGCATGGCTTCTGTGCTCTCACCAGCTTCTTTTAATTCCTGATGGAGAGAAGAGGGGCCCCATGAGTGGGTGGTGCTCAAGTGACCCTTTGGGGATGTAGGGGCTCCGAGGGTCCAGAGTACTAAGCGGGGGACACAGAGAGGGTGGATGAGGGCAGGTCCTTGGTCCCACACCCCAGAGGGTGTGCCTTTGGCATCACAGTGATCAGGGTAGCTGACCGGGAGGTGATGTTTCATGAGAGGGGCCCAGGGTGATGGTGGGAGAGGGACCTTGAGGGCCTTATGAGCAGGTATGAGACACCCCAGCCCTGAGACAAGCATACTGTGTGTGTGTGTGGTGTGTGTGCGCATGCATGTGTGTGTATGTGCATGTGTGTGTTGGGGCAGGAGGGAGACACTGCAAAGGGGGTTTAGAGATTGAGTCTCTCAGTTCAGTTCAGTTCAGGCGCTCAGTCATGTCTGACTCTTTGCGACCCCATAGACTGCAACACGCCAGGCTTCCCTGTCCGTCACCAACTCCTGGAGTTTACTCAGACTCATGTCCATCAAATTGGTGATGCCATCCAACCATCTTATNTGCAAAGGGGGTTTAGAGATTGAGTCTCTCAGTTCAGTTCAGTTCAGGCGCTCAGTCATGTCTGACTCTTTGCGACCCCATAGACTGCAACACGCCAGGCTTCCCTGTCCGTCACCAACTCCTGGAGTTTACTCAGACTCATGTCCATCAAATTGGTGATGCCATCCAACCATCTTATCCTCTGTTGTCCCCTTCTCCTCCTGCCTTCAATCTTTCCCAGGATGAGGGTCTTTTCTAATGAGTCAGTTCTTCTCATCTGGTAGCCAAAGTATTGGAGCTTCAGCTTTAGCATCAGTCCTTCCAATGAATATTCAGGACTGATTTCCTTTAGGATAGACTGGTTGGATCTGCCTGCAATGCAGGAGACCCCGGTTCGATTCCTGGGTTGGGAAGATCTGTTGGAGAAGGGATAGGCTATGCACTCCAGTATTCTTGGGCTTCCCTTGTGGCTCAGCTGGTAAAGAATCCACCTGCAATGTGGGAGACCTGGGTTTGACCCCTGGGTTGGGAAAATCCCCTGGAGAAGGGAAAGGCTATCCACTCTGGTATTCTGGCCTGGAGAATTCCATGGACTATAGTCCATGGGGTCACAAAGAGTTGGACACAACTAAGTCTCTGGGCAAGTATTAGGGTCACTTCATTTGTATTCACAGTCTTTTGAACTACAGTCTCCTCTTATATAGACCTTTGAAGGTGGTGTCTGTTTATTATGGAATAAAGCAAAATACTTGCAGGCTGCATGTGAAAATAGAAATAAAAAAGATTGGTGATCACTGGAATGGCTCACACACATACACATACATGTCTGTCTGTCTGTCTGTCTAATCTCCTTGGCCATGACTCTTCCAACTTGAGGATGAGACTCTGTGTCAAGTGTGTCCATCATTAAGGAAGTGAACCAGAGAACAACTTGATGCTGATTCTTTTCCAGGTCACAGCTACTGTTTTCTTTACAGAGTTTAGGAGGGGACACGAACTTTACAGGAGACAAACTTCAGAATGTGGAGATTAAGAGTCTGACTATCATTGCCTTCTTGGGGTAAAACCTGTGTGATGTGCGACTTTGGTAATTGGTATTTGGGGCAGGGCTCAGGCTGGTGGGTTGCCTTCTTTGAGAAACTTTCTGAATCCTTTCTCTGCATCATGTTACCGCCTTCTGCTCTGTATGATGCTTGGTGGTGTCTTTCAGGATCTTTCCCATCCATAGGTTTTGTTTCTTTGGAAATTGTCAGCTCTTTGAGGGTTGGGAAGATCTCCTGGAGAAGGGAATGGCTACCCACTCCACTACTGCCTGGAGAATTCCATGCACAGAGGAGCCTGATGGGCTGCAGTCCATGGGGTCACACAGAGTTGGACACAACTGAGTGATATCACTTCATTTCTTTGAGGCTCCAGGTATGGACCTTTGGGTTAGGAGGGATCTTCAAGGTCTAACCTCTTAACTTTTAACCCTCTCCGAGATCCCACTCCACCAAGCGGTTTCCACTGTTTTGAAACCCCAAAATAGGCTTGCCTCGGGCAGGTCTTTGGGGAAAATAGCTAAGAAGTAGCATTAGTTGGCATTCATGTGCCTCCTTATCTCACAAGCCGGGGGTGCTGAGGCACAGGAGGGGACGTGACCTTCCCAGGGCTACATACCTGGAGAGTGTTGAGTTTAGGATTTGAACTTAGATCTACCCAGATCTTTCCATGACACCAGCCTGATTTACTAAAGGGACTGAGAAACTCAACCCACAGCAAGGACGGCACAGATTCAACTCTTGTCAGATTCTGACAATGTGATCAGAAGCAGGAGTCCCATCCAGTACTCACATCAGGTGGTCGCACATTGCATCTTTGGAGCTGCTCTCCTCTAGAGGTGCCGCTACGGGGTCCGGCTGTGCGTCCCCCTCCTGGGCTGAATCAGAGGGACACGTGAGCGTCATCACAGTCCTCAGGCAAGAGATATTTTCCTTCCCCTTTGCTTATCAACAGAGCAAACCTTCTCAAATGACAATCCTTCCCTCCACCTCCAGCCCTCTCCACCTAATGAGAAACACCATGTGTTCTGTGCCACAGGCTGCCCTTCCCCCATGCATGAGCTCATGACATCTTTTCAGCTACTCTCTGAGGTGGTGCTTCCCAGGTAGCTCAGTGGTAAAGAATCTGCCTGCCAATGCAGGAGACATGGTTTGATCCCTGGGTCGGGAAGATCCCCTGGAGGAGGAAATGGCAACCCACTCCAGTATGCTTGCCTGGGAAATCTGATGGACAGAGGAGCCTGGTAGGCTACAATCCATAGAGTCATAAACAGTCAGACACAACTGAAGCGATTAACACCCACTGATATCACTGACAGCTGAGGAAGTGAGCACAGCATTGCTGGGACCCGCTGGTAACCACTCGGTTAAGGGGTGAGAGGCAAAGCCTTAACCCTTCCCCGGGTCGCACCTCCTGCCCCATTTCCTGCTCTCCGCTCAGATAAGTCTCATCCTGTGCTCACCTCCCAGTTACTCTTCAGCCCACTGTCTTCCAGTTTCCGCCACTGCCCCCATCCTCAGTTCACTCACTCGTTTATTTGTTCAACAGATGCTTATGGAACACCTGCTTGACTGCAGGCACGGGTCTAAGTCTGGGGTGACAAAGAAGTGTCCCACCTGGAACACCCTCCCCCTGACCTGGACCTGGGCTGGGAACCAAGTCCTGTCCTCTGCTCTTGACGTGGTGCCCTGTTCATGCTGGGTCCCCTGTCAGAGCAGTGATCTGGAAAACTGTAGGGATGCTGCCTGGTGGGCCATAGCTGAACCCCCAGTGTCTAGAATGAGCTCAGGACACAAGAGCTGCTCAGCTAAGCGTGCTGAATGAACGTATCCATGAGGTGCGTCCTGACAGCTTGTCAGCTGGCTTGAGACTAGGACCATGGTTCTCAACCAGGAGTGAGTTTATCCATAGCCAAGTCTGGAGACATTTTTGGCTGTCACACTGGAGTGGGAGGCGGGCATGCAGTGGATAGAGGCCAGGGACACTGCTCAGCACCCTGAGTGCACAGGCAAGTCCCCAACAAAGAGCGCTCCATTCCACGTGCATGCTCAGTCACTCAGTTGTGTCCCACTCTTTGCGACCCCGGGGACTGTAGCCCTCTAGGCTCCTCTGTCCATGGGATTTCCCAGGCAAGAATACTGGAGTGGGTTGCCAGGTCCTTCTGCAGGGGATCTTCCTGATTCAGGCACTGAACCCACATCTCCTGCATTGGCAGGTGGATTCCTTACTGCTGAGCCACCAGGGAAGCTGATCTAGCCCATGTGACAATATTAACGCTCAGGATGAGAAACCGTAGGCCGAGACCTCTACTTCTAGAACTCTTCTCCAAGAGCTTACTGTCTTTAGTTTTATCTGTCACCCGTGGTCATTCAGGGCAAATAAGTGCTCACTACACTGAGTTCTTTCTCCAGGCATTTTTTTTTTTTAAAAGAGATAAACCCCAGCTGGTTGTGAAAAAGCATTAGACAGAGCTGCAAATTGCTGATGGCAGAGAGGCGCCTTTGAAGGGCCCCTGCCCCGGACGCTTCCATGGGGAAAGGACGGTTCCCGGCGTGTGTCCTGACACCCCTCCCAGCCCGGCAGCCTGTGCCGCTCCTTGGCTGACTGGCTCAGCACAAAGCTTGTCTCTCTCTATCATGTTACTCCTGCCGAACCTGGGCCTGGAGGGCACCCAACCTTGCAGTGAGACGAGGACAGGGGCCTCCAGACAACAGAGGGGCTTTTTAAACGAGACGCAGCCTTCTTCTTGTCCATCAGCCTGGAGGGACCCACAGGGTCATCGGAACCCACCCTGAACACTAAGGTTCCCTCGGCGTCTCTTTGGACCGACCTGGGTCATTGTCCTTCAGCGTGGCGATCTCTCCTTCTATCTTTCTGTGGTGTTCGGTCACTTTCTGGAGTCTTTCCTCGAGGCTCACGATCGTCTGGGAGTGCTGCTTGATTTGTTCCTTGTATTCCATGATTTGCTTTTCGAATTCGTGCTTCTGGGATTCCTGCTCCTCCTGGAGGGCCATCACTGCGTGCTGCTGCAGCTGCATCCGCTCCTCCATCATGATCTGGGGAAACAGACATGGTCCATGTGAGCCTGGGAGCTGGGTAAGAGGACGAGAACAGGAGCAACACGGCCCCTCTGTGCCCACTGGCACTGAGCTCTGCCTGCCTCAGGACCTTTGCACGTGCTGTTCCCTCTGCCTATACACTCCTCCCCAGCTCTTCACAAGGCTGATTCCATCACCTCCTCTGAGAGGCCCTCCTGGACTGCCTGTCTAAAGGAGACATCATCCTGAGGCACTTATTACCATGTGAACCATCTCATGTCTTTATTTCTCGCTCCCACTAGAATGGAAACTCCATGAGGGCAGAAACTTACCTTTTCTTATTTACCCATATGCCCACAGCATCAGAGCCCAGATCCCTGCCACAGCATCTAGATCCACACGCTCAATAAGTACTAGTTAAGTTAATGAGTGAACAACTTTATAAGAAAAAAGTGAATAAATTTGTATTTCTTAAAAACAAAAGTTACCAGTGGCCTCCTGATGGTGAGTCACACCCCTTCCCATGACCACCCTCGCTGCTTGCAGCCTCTCTGCACACCTGAGTCTCAGTGCCACATCCTGGCGCCCCTCCCGCTCCCCCCAACCCTTCCTCTGCTCTCAGGATGAGGTCATTCTCCTGCCACCTGGATGACATCATTCTCCTGCTTTCGGGATGATGTCATCCTCTTGCTCTCCATCCCCTGTTAACACGATGGGCCTCTGATCTCCTCCGGATGCAGAAATTTTCTGCCCCAGATGCTCACACATGCCCCCTCCTTCAACCATCACTCCACCGAGGCTCTCTTCCAACTTTAGTCTTCATGTCTCACTTCCTGCCCCAAATCTAACGTGCCACCAAAAGTTTGGGCGACTTTTGAACTTTGATATCCCTACCCTCGGTTCAGTCTGAATGCTTTATCTTCTCCAGGAGACAGTCCCTCTCCCACAAGAGACCTGCCCCCATCCCCAAGCCCAACCTCTATCTTTCCAGCAACTCCATGTGCCATCACCACCCCCCTCCATGGTGTCCTGGCTGGAAGCTTGCCTGCCTCCTTGGCTCCTCCCTCTCCTCGGGACTCCAGTCCTGTCAATCAGTTAACAAGTCTTGCCGTTTCTGGTAACTCCCTCCGTAGCAACTCCTTTTCCCCACTCCTCTGCTACCCTGAGTGTCCAGGTCCTGTGATTCAGGACCTTGGGAATGGCCACCACGTGCCTCACCCCTGAGCTGCTGTCTCCAAGCCCAGTCCGTCTCGACTTCCCTCTGCCAGGTCAGTCCTTATTACGTCCTTGTCCACAGACCTGCTGGTTAAATGTATGAATGACAGGTCATTGCAATATTGAGCCCTGATAGTGAAGGGCCTTGAATGTCAAGCTAAAATTGAAAACTGCTATCTTAAATTCTATGGAATCATCACTGGCCCCTAAATTCCAGGGCTGCTCAGTATGATCCTGGGAGTAGCCTGAATTACATCATCTTAGAAGGCTCTGGAGAGAGGGTGTCATAGCTTCTGTCTACCTTTCATACTAAATGAATGCTTCTCAATAGGGGGTGATTCCCCTCCCCCTCCCTCCCCCACGGGGGAGATTTGGCGAAGTCAGAAGACATTTCTGGCTGTCACACCTGGGGTAGGGTGCTACTGGCATCTTCTGGGTGGAGCTCAGTGGGTGCTGATGCACACCCTAAAATGCACAGGACAGCCCCTCCACCCCCCATGACAGTTACCCACCCAGAACATCACCAGTATGGAGACTGAGAACCCCTGGTCTAAACTACACATGGCATCGTGATCTTGCATTGAAGGGAATATTCTCCCATCCCCAGAAGTCACTGACTTACCATTTTCGTCTTGGCAGTTTCCAGTTCAGCTAATGTTTCATTTAATTTCATGGTGAGGTTCTCTGCTTTCAGACTTTCAGCCATCTTTGTTTTCTGAGCCTTTTCTAGCATGGCCAATGCATCATTTAATTTATTATTTAAAATGTCTTCTTTTTGCATTTTTAAATCCATTTCCTAGACAAACAGCAAACATAAAATGAACAGAAATTCAGGTGTAAATATTTACCCCAGCCTCCCCCACCCCCTGTTTTCAGAGGGGAGGGGACGTCTGTTCTGTTATTGTTCTGTTGATGCTTTTAAAGTCCAAAGTCCATGCTTTTCTCTGGAAGGTTCCAATTATTGCAGAGCTCAAATTCAGCAGAGATCTACCTCCTTGAGATTTCTGGCCCCTGAGCTCAGTTCTGTCACCTGGAGCTCATTGAACAAGTTTTATTTCTCTCTTATGAGACAGCCCTTTAAATATTAGAGCAGGCTGTCATGTCTCTCCCTAAATCTGTCTTCCAGGATAAATGTGTCGAGTTCTTCACCCCTGAGTCATAGGACCTGTGTTCAGGACATTCCTCCAACTTACTCCGTGACTTAGGCCCTGGGATGACCTCCCCGGGGGACCCTGGAAAGGTTAGACTCCAGTCGCCGTGTCCCCCAAATCTTCTACCTTCTCCTCAGACCCATCCTTTCCATCTTTGTCAAAATCCTACTCTCTTTCTTGAGTGCCTCCCCAAATAGTGCAGAAAGTGGGCTTTGTGACAGGCACTGTGCTGGGGCTGGATGGACTTCACCTATTTATTTGACTTCACTTTTTAGAGCGGTTTTAGGTTCACAGTAAAACTGAGCAGAAAATGCAGAAAGTTTTCCTTTAACTCCCACCCTCGCCACAGGCACAGCCTCTCCTACCATCAACATTCCTCACTGGATCATCTCATTTGTGATAACTGATGAACCTACGTATCTTTAGCACCTAAAGCTCACAGTTTACATAAGGGTTCAACTCTATGAATTTGGACAAACGTATGATAACATGTCTCCACCATTATGGAATCACACAGAATAGTTTCCCTGTCCTAAAAACCCTGTGTACTCCATCTATTCATCCCCCTCCCACCCCTTACCAATCCCTGATCTCTTTATTATTGCCCTACTTTCGCCTTTTCCAGAATGTCACATAGTCAGAATCATACTGTATTAACCTATTCATGAACATTACTTAATCCTACCTGAAACATATTCGGGCTTCCCTAGTGGCTCAGATGGTAAAGAATCTGCCTGCAATGCGGGAGACCTGGGTTTGATCCCTTAGTTGGACAGGTCCCCTGGAAGAGGACATGGCAACCTACTCCAGTATTCTTGCCTGGAGAATCTCCGTGGACAGAGCCTGGCAGGCTATAGTCCATAGGGTGGAAAAGAGTCGGAAACGACTGAATGACTAAGCACAGCACAGCACAAAACATATTCTCGAGGTGCAGTGCTCGGCGTTCCCAGACTCTGTTGGTGGCAGTGAAAACTGGTATGACATTTCTGAGAGGGTCACTTGGGAACCTGTTTCATGAGCCTAAAAATGTTGATATCTCGTGACCCACTGATTCCACTTTTGGAGATGTATCCTAAGGACATAACCCTACACGTGCACAAAGCCCCTGACACAGAGCTGCTCAGCCAAGCATTTTTCACTCCACTGAAAAGAGAGAGACACCCCCGTGCCCAAAGGTAAATGAATCAAGGTTCACCCAACACGGTGCAAACCCAGGTCACCCTTTACTGGCGTGTTGTAGAAGAAAGTTCAATGATATGTGGACATACTTGTAATATATTAAGTCAAAACACAGCATGCACAGTGTAACAGTGTAAATAACTTTGTAACAAATCGATATTTGTCCATGTCTGTCATAGTGATCACCATAAAGCTGGTCTGGAAGGAATCACATCAGAATGTCATCCGTGGACTTTTTTGGTCCAGTAGTTAAGAATCTGTGCTTTCAATACAGGGAGTGTGGGTTCAATTCCTCGTCAGGGAACTATCATCCCACACACGGCATAGTGCGGCCAAAAGAAAAAATAAAATAATTTAATTACTGTTAACTCTGCTCAGTGGACTCATGAATGATTTTTCCATGCTTCTAAAAATTTCTAGAGCAGTTACTCCTTTTATTTTTTAAATTTATTCTTAATGTTTTGGCTGTGCCACATGATATGTGGGATCTTAGTTCCTCCACCAGGGACTGAACCCACACACCCTGCATTGGACGCGTGGAGTCTTAACCACTGGACTGCCAGGGTGATCCCAGGCACTCATTTTATAAATGGGAAATGAAACTGATTTTTTTTTTTTTGAAACAAAACAGAGCATGGTTCTCATCATGTGATGCCTGTGAGCCTTGCCTGGGAGAAGCTTCATTCTCTCCGTACCACCACTGAACTCTGTTCTTGTTTGGGGTCATGATGTGGTTGTTACTGTTGAGAAGTCCCAGTGCAGACAGTGTGCAGACCTGGCCTGAGGAGGTGCTCCCTGGGGGACAGTGGCAGGCACAGCACAAAGCAGAAGCACTCCAGCTGTCCCGCGGAATCCACAAAGAACTGAGATGGTTTATTTGATGGGCCATGAAGTTGCCTCAGGGCAGAGCACGCTGCCTGGCATCTTTGCTCCTTGCCAGCTACCCAGCAGCTTACTCAAGTTCAGGGTTCCAGCAGGTCTGAGTTTATCTTTCTCCCCTCTCTCCTCTTTCTCTCATATAAATCCTGTTTTCACCTGTGGAGATGAAATCAGTTTTTCAAATGCTCTCCTGTGTGTGCAAGTAAACGGCATGCAAATGAGCCTCTCTATGTCTGACTGGGTCTTTGACCTTGAACTTCCTTGGTCTGTCCTGGTGAATGGGGAGTCCCTGGGGTGGAGGCCCATTTCTTAGAATCTAATGTGATGCCATCAGCCTGTCTGCAGGGTTGTCACAAGATCTTGCCCTCTGGTGCCACTGTTGTTTTCTCTAAGGCTGTTGTTGACGACACTGTTGGTTGCGTTACAGAGTCTCCTCTGTCATGATCCTGAGGGCAGATGTTCTCTGGGTTGAGTACCCAGATGGTCTAATTTCCAGGATCACTTGGTCCATTTTGTCTCGTGAACGTCACAGCCACTGGGTGTTCGCTTTCACTGTGCTAATAAAAACTGTGACCCATTCATTGATTTTGTGATACACACTTTTTTTGTTGTTTGCATTAATCTCATCCCTAATCCATTTTCTGCCCCAAATAATCTACTTTAAAATTCGAATTCCTCCTTTTCTCCTACCCCTAACTGAAGTATTTTATGGAGGAGCCATGTGAATCACTGGGGAAACAAGGCTGCACGGAGAGATGGCCCCTCTTGGGCTCCCTCTTGGGCAGCGTCCACCTGCCCACAAGGAGTCCTGCACGTGTGCATCAGCCCAGAGCTGACAACTCTCACATCATTCACCCAGCTTATCCTCTGGACATGCCCCAGTTGGCAAAGGCCCCTCTTAAAGTGGTGCTACGGTGTGCATGTGTGCACGTGCGTGCTCAGTTGTGTCCCACTCTTCATGACCCCATGGACTGTAACCCGGCCAGTCTCCTCTGTCCGTGGAATTTTCCAGGCAAAAATACTGGAATGGGTTGCTGTGCCCTCTTCTAGGGGATCTTCCCAACCCAGAGATTGAACCTGGGTCTCTTGCATTGCAGGCAGATTCTTTACCACAATGCCACCTGGGAAGCCCATCAGTTCACATCAGTTGCTCAGTCGTGTTCGACTCTTTGCGACCCCATGAATCGCAGCACGCCAGGCCTCCCTGTCCATCACCAACTCCCGGAGTTCACTCAGACTCATGCCCATC
>SJYA01002443.1:3674110-3699507 GCA_006410615.1 Neotragus moschatus
CACACACACACACACACAGATACAGGTCAATATGTAGTATCTCAAAAGTCATGGCAAGTGATAAACAGACAACCTGACAATAATGAGTTGGATTCAAATACAGGCCAATACAATTTCAAAGGATTGTCAAGATCAGATGGGACCGAACAAGTCTTTAAGTCTGTTCACATCAATCTTGGATCGTTTTCTTTGAAGGACGTTTCCCTAACATTAATATGCATAGGATCACTGTGGGGGATGGGGGTAATTTTAAATGCCCAATCCCTGGACTTTAGCCCCAGAGATTATGATTCACTCTCTATGGAGTGGACTCAGGAATCTGTACTTTTAACAGCAGTCTGAGGGGTCTGGTGCTCTTGGAACGACGCTGCTCAAGGTGCCACTAAACCATGCCTGGATTACCTATATTCACTCTATAGAGAGTGAATCAGAATCTCTGGGGCTAAAGTCCAGGGATTGGGCATTTAAAATTACCCCCATCCCCCACAGTGATCCTATGCATATTAATGTTAGGGAAACGTCCTTCAAAGAAAACGATCCAAGATTGATGTGAACAGACTTAAAGACTTGTTCGGTCCCATCTGATCTTGACAATCCTTTGAAATTGTATTGGCCTGTATTTGAATCCAACTCATTATTGTCAGGTTGTCTGTTTATCACTTGCCATGACTTTTGAGATACTACATATTGACCTGTATGTGTGTGTGTGTGTGTGTGCCCTTTGTACTGCTGGGACCCAGGAGGGTGGAATTCAGTCCTCCAGCTTGGAGATGCCTAAGACAAGGTCCTGGGTAACAACTTCAGCCTCTGCTGTGTCTCCTACTCCCAGTGAGAATCGTAAATGAGGTTTGATGATGAAGGTGCTGATAGCGAAGATGACAGGTTCGGGTGGAGAAATAGCACCAAGGCGGTCGGACATTGACCCCAGGCAGCTGAACCCACAGCAAGCTTAAGGACAGAGAGAGGAGCGGTGAGGATGAGGGGGTCCTGGCATCAGATGGTCCTGGGTTCAGACTCTGCCCTTCCACATCGTGGCTGTGAGCCAGTAGGAATGACAACAATAATAGAAGCAGCCAATACACACAGCATCACTGTGTGTCAGGTGTGTGTCAGACACACTTGTCTCTGTGCGTGTTAGACATCAAGTCTCCCAGCTCCACGAGGGCGATCTATTGGATCATCTGTATTTCATAAGTGGCGAAAGCAAGGCACAGAGGTGCTAACTGCTGTCTGTGTCCCACAGCAAGACGGTGGCAGGGGTGGGGTTTGAACCAGACCACCCGCCCCCAGAGCCCGGCACTCAGTCACGCCTGCTCCTCTTTCCTCTTCGAGAGGCATACCTCCTTCTGCTTGGTTATGCGGTTCTCCAGATCTTGGACCTTTTTCTTTTCCTTCTCTATGGCCTCCTTTGCTTTGTTTTTCTCGTAGGCGATGCTGCTCTCGGAGATCTGGAAGTCAACAGCAAGCGTTTTGAGGGTGTGTGCGTGAGAAAGGAAGGGAAGTGACACCCAAGGGGAAAGCTAGCATTAGTGACAGTTGATACCAGTGAGTCAGGGCTGGGGGGCTAGAGCTCAAGGAAGAGGATGCCTGTTGGAGAGAGACATGAGGACCGGAAGTCAAGTTGTGGCTAGGTATGTCCTCAACAGAGTTATTCGTCATTCAGGGTTTCTGGGCTGGTGTGCAGGAAGTAACAGGCTGGTGAGTGCTCAGGTCAAGGCGTTTGACACTGAGCCACTGCCTAAACTACTAAACGGACAGACGGTGGCACCAATGTGGTCCCTTGTTGGTACCTTACTTCTTGGGAGGTGGGGCAAGTGAGGCCAAGGGCAGGGGTGGGGGTGGGGGGATGCCTCCTGACCCAGTAGGCCTGATGTCTATGGCTTCAAAGGACACTGGCGGTCTCTCTCCAACCTACAAAGGCTTAGGTCTAACAACTGAAATCCAGGACAGTCTGCTGCAGAGAACATTTACCCCATAGATCCTGAGATGGGGAGGGGATTGGAACCCAGCCTTACCTACACAGGCCCCAGGAGGGACACAGCCAGAGTGGGGTCAAGAAACTATTTGCACCTGTTGAAACTCTTGGAGTGATGCCTCCCACATAAATATAAAGTTCACAAGAACATTTTAATGAAATAAATAATTTATCTATGCATAAACAAAAGACTGGAAAGATATGTACCAGAATGTAAATAATGGCTATTTTGGGGGAATTGAGATTATGGTCATTTATATTTTCTTCTTTTCACTGGTCTGGATCTTCTAAATTTCCTTTAGTGAGTGTGCATTATCGGGTAAAAAGAGAAAACTACTGAAAACTGTTATGCTTTGGGGATGGGTGGTTCTGGAGAACAGATGATCTTCCCAACAACCCTGTGGTTCTAGCATCCCGCCCTTGGCCTCCATCCCCACTATCCTGCGCTGCACACAGGCCTCGCCGCTGCACCTGGGCTCTGACTCTCCTCCCTGCATGAGCTTGGCATTTTCCCACTGCCAAGTCTGCCTGAGACCATCCAGTCCCCACCCTGCCAGGCTGCGTCCTGCCTGATGTAAGAGGCCACCGCACGCTCCGTGGGAGGGCGTGCTCCCTTCTCTTATTTTGTGCTGCTTGGAAAATTACAAGTGAAAATGATAATGACGATGCTGCTTGCTCTGTAAACGCTGCACACGAGTGCCTGCACCGTGGAGGGAACGCAACCCCCAGGTGGTATCTGCCTTCCATTTTGCAGGTAAGGACCTGAAGGCTGTAGATGAGGCAGTGCAAGGATGAGTAATGGGCCAAGGTCGCACCACTGGGTGCCAGTTCAGGTGCCAGTGCCCCGCCCTAGCCATTCTGCCACCTGGTGTCTGGACCTTGCCTGAGCTGTCCTCCTAATTGAAGCCCCACCCTACCTGGAGGCAGGAGATGTGCCTGAGTGTTCATACGTAGGCTGGCACGGAGTCTGCCACCCTGCTCAGCAGGGGCACACGCTATAAAACTCTGCCCTTAGCCCACCTGGATAAGGGATGCCTGGGGGATGCCACTGACCACAGTCTGGGTTCTACCCCTTAACAAGGCTTGCTCTGTGTCGGTGCTCCCTCGCCCCATGTGGACTCTGACCTCACTTCCCTGCCAAGGTCTTTGATTGACTGTCCCACCCCCATACCCCGCCATGCACACCATCCTCCCCACTCGATCTGGACTCTGAGCTCACCTGGGCAGGCGTTTCACAATGAATGCACTGACTCCTCGCAACAAATCTCTGTCACTACACCCACGTTACAGATGAGGGCACAGAGAGGGGCTTTCCCAGGGTCACACAACATGTTAGGGCAGAGCTGCAACTGGAACTGGAGTCAACTCGTTTGGCCCACACAGCTCTCCTGCCACGCCTCGCTCTGCCCCCGACCCTGCGGCTTCCTTTGGCTTTCTTGCCCTGATCTCTCCCCTTTGGTTTCCATCTTGTTCCAGTGTGATTTCATTCTTCCTGCCCTGCCCCCACCCCCCTCGCTAACTCAGGCGTCCTCCTTTGCACTTGGGACCCCTGACCTGGGGCATTCTCTCCCCAAGGATGTCACTGTAGTGTTCCTTTGCCCTCCACGTCTCACTCAATGTCACCAAATACGAGAGGCACTCCCTGCCTGTGGGCCACTCTCTAACTCATGCTGGTTTTATACAGCCTGTGGCTCTGGGGTCACCTGGGCATTTGTTTACATGGCTGTCTGCCCTCCGTCCTAGAGTGGCTGGCCCACGAGGGCATGGCTGTGGCCCTCTAGTGCTCTGCAGTATCCCTGACACCCAGCAGGGCCTGGCACACGGCAGGCAGGTACTCCATAAACATTTGCAGATGGATGAATACAACTGCATCAAACAATTCATTGAGTTGCCCGCTGTTTCTGGACGTTACACAGGGCTGGCACGTGTCTCTTTGCACTCCCTGGAGCCCAGTTCCTAGAGATGACACCACAGGTCACTAAGGGCACTGCCACCTGGCCTCCTGGCTCCAGGGAGCCCCTGTTTGACTTTCAGGGTGCGGCTCGGGCATTCATCCCTCCTCGCAGCCTTGGAGGTCTACCTTCATGGTGGCTCCATGCAGGTGAAGCTGGTGAGCCCAGCTCCCAGGCTTGTAGGGGTGGATGTCACCAGCTGTGCCCCGGCTTGGTGCTTGGACTCCCCTCCCGCCTCCCATATCACTCTCCTCCAGGGTGTACTTCTCATTTGTTCCAGAAGGCACTGACCCCTGGCACTTATTTGCTGTGACTGCCATGTGAGCTGGTTATGTGCCTGTCTACTCCATCTTCCTCTGCAAAGTTTGTCTCTACACCTGACCATCAGCCCAGGGAGGGTCTACTCGGGAGTCTCTGAAGGTAGGAGGCTGGAGCTAGGAGGGTGTTGTTCTGCTGTGCCCATGCTGAAATACCTTTCAGTGATGAGGAGGAAGAGGATGCTGGTTGAAGGACTGACCCAGACTCCAACCAGGAGTCTCCCCTGGAGGGCATCTCTCCTCCCTGGGCAGTTGACTAGCAGGGCTTATGGAGATGGTCCTCCGTGGGTGAGGGCAGGTCTAAGTACTTAATATACACTGTACTGTGTGTGCTAAGTCGTTTCAGTCACGCCTGACTCTTTGCGACCCCATGGACTGTAGCCCACCAGCCTCCTCTGTCCAGGGGATTCTCCAGGCAAGAATACTGGAGTGGACTGCCATGCCCTTCTCCAGGGGATCTTCCTGACCCAAGGGTTGAACCCAAGTCTTTATCGCCACTTGGGAAGCCCCGAAAAACACTAACGGGTTTAATCTCATGGTGCAGAAGCCTCCCCATGTTGTGGATGATGAAACTGGTCCGGGAGGTGAGGTGGTCTGCCCTAGGGCCATACAGCTGGTGAGTCCTGTGATGTGACATCGGCCGCTCTCATCAGCGGCACTGCTCCCCGTCAGCCTGCTCTACCACCTGATCTACATCCGGGCACCGAAACAGTCTCGCATCTGGTCCTGAGGCTGTTTCCAAGGGCCTTCGGCCGCCGCCGCCCACATCCTCCCTCTCTGCTCCCCGTACCTCCTTCTGCTGTGTTAAGTGGTTCTCCAGATCTTGCACTTTCCTCTTTTCTGTCTCTAAGGCTTCCTTTGCTTTGCTTTTCTCATGGGCCATGCTGCTCTCCAAAACCTGAAAATCAATGACCGGTCTTTTTCGTTGCCTGCACATTTAGCGAGGGAAATTGCTAGTAAGCGTGATACCAATAATGACAGTAGGCCCGATGTTGGGGGCTGGTCTTATGTGCCAGGGCCCAAGGCCAGTGCTTCTCACCCAGTTTATTCTCATCCTCATCCTCATCCTCATCCACAGAGAAGTTGTGACCCCGTTTTACAGGTGAGGAAACTAAAGGGTGGAAAGTTCCTGAGGACCCAGGGGTCCTGCAGTTTGTTAGTGGAGAGGCCAGGACTGAGCCCTGGATGTTGTTTGTGTGCAGAGGCCCCGGCAGGGAGCCAGTGAGGAAAGGAGACCAGGCCTGTCTTATTAGAGTCTGAGTTCTTATCATTGTGCCAGGCAGCCTCTCTGATAAGAAGAAGAATCTCATTAATAATGGAATTTCCCATTATTGAAATAAATCTCTGAAATAGGATCACGTTTCTAAAGGAGGGCAGTGTATTGAATTAATGAGCCACACATACCAATTTCTGGAAGGGGAGGGGACCAACCTCACAAGGGAAGCTTTGAGAAGATGGGAGGGCTGTGGTTAGTATTTAGTGCCCATAATCAGGGATTTTTTATCCAGGAAGCAACTTGCTGATGAGCCGTTCAGTTCAATGGTTTATGCAAATTGCAGAAGGATAGAAGCTGCCAGCAAAGCCTTTGTTTCTAGTCACTGCAAGAAAGGCACCTCAACTCTCAAATAGGTTATTATTATTATTTCTTTTTTATATGCACCAAACTTAAAGGCTTTATTGAATTTGTTGCAATATTGGTTCTGTTTTATGTTTTGTTTTTTTGGCTGCAAGGCATGTGGGATCTTAGCTCCCCAGCCAGCGGTCAAACCCACTTCCCTGGCATTGGAACATAAAATCTTAGTCACTGGACTACCAGGGGAGTCCTGGAATGGGTTGTGTTTTAAACACCATTGGCTGTCAGATGTCTGGAAGTTGGAACGTGGTTTCCATTATAGCCAGTGGTTAGGGTCCTAGATTAGCCTGCAAAAATATTCAATCCATAATATGGATGAAATAGTAGATACTTTTGTGAAAAGTGTTTAGTGAAAAGCAGTTTAAAAAATTCCAACACTCAGCGGTTCCAATATCAGCCCTTTAAAGTTACCTCCAAACCAGCCTCGTGACCTAGTGGTTTTGTCGTTCTCAGAGATTCATCTGACAGTGTGGTGCATCCCTGTGTGCAATATGCTTAGTCGTGCCCAACTCTTTGCGGCCCCATAGACTGCAGCCTGCCAGGCTCCTCTGTCCATGGGATTCTCCAGGCAAGAATACTGGGGTGGGTTGCCATGCCTCCCTCCAGGGAATCTTCCTGACCAGGGATCAAATCTGTGTCTTGTGTCTCCTGCATTGGCAGGCCGGGTCTTTATCACTAGTGCCATCTGGGAAGCCCCTGACAGTGTGGAGGAAGGTCTAATGGAAAGAAAAATCACATGACCGTCTGAGGTTGATCAAAGCCTGTGTCTGGGGTTCTGATCTCAGATTTCCCGACAAGAAGCCACACAAAGGTCCTGCCGGGCTGATATTGTTCAAGGTATGGGTGACCCGGCCACAACTCCTCTTGCCTTGGGGCTGTCCACCATCAGCCTGTCCTTAAATCTCCCTTCTGAAGTGCCCCGTGACCTCAAGATCGCTCAGTTCCACTCAGTTCAAGGGGCTTCCCTATCCCTGTGCAGATGACCTCTCAGTGGCATTTCGCCCCAGCGAACCCATGGGAGACCCTCCTCTTTCTCGCCATCCCTGGAGAAATAACTCAGGACCAGGCACTGACACTGTTTACACAGGCCTGCAGAGCACGTGTGCACCAGAGACCCAAGTGAAACCCAACATGTAAACACCTCCCCTCACTGGATAGGATCAAACTGCATGGGCTCAGCTCACAGGTTCCTCACTTCTCCCTTCCTGGGGGGCGGGCAAGGATTTCACTCTGAGAGGTAGGGATGTAGTGGAGGGTTAATACAGTAAGTGCTTAAACAGCATTGGAAATACAGTGATGGTATTAATAGCCACCATTCATTGAGTGATGATTCTGGGTCAGACACTTCATTGTACATGATCTCTAACCATTATCTCACAGCCATCCTTTAAAGAAGGTAGGTGCTGAGTCAGTAAGTAGCCCAGCCAGAATCTGAACCCATGTCTCATCTGGATGCAAAGCCTTACTCTTCATCCCTTTACACTGCCCCCAGGACTGAAGCACAAATGAGAACATCTAGTGAAAAAGACCCAGGGATCTGAGGGTGACCAAAGGTAAGTATATTCAAGTGAACACTGTAATAGGGCTTTGCTCAAAGCTAGTTTGGACACATCAGCAGAAGTACAACAGCTTTGACTAGGGTGAGGACAGTCCTGCTCTAGGCCACTGCATGCTGGAGGACTGTGTCCAGTTTTGGCTACAAACAGTTTAGGAAGAAAGCAGATGATGGGCTGCAAACCCAGATGCCTGTAGGGGCTCAACAGTTACCTGAAATGAAATGAGTTGTGTTGAATGCAATAGGGAATGGTGGGGACTGTGGCAAACGTCTGCTACTTGGTTCAGCTCCAGTCCATTTCTGCTGCAAGTAGAAAGGAGGGCCAGTCTTCCTGACTTTTCAAGAGAGGATGGGAATCTGGATTTGTCAGTAAATTTTATGAATTCAAGATAAAAAACTCTAGGACCAAGCATAACATGTCTATGGGCCCCCTTTCAGCCAGTGAGCTGTCACAGGTTAGAGCAGCTCAGAGGAGGGGACCAGGGCCAGGCTCCAGGCCTGTGAAGGGCATTTGTGTCTGGAGAGGTGCCTCTATTCTTATGCATCTACAAGGTTATTCTGTGGAAGAGAAAGCAGACGGGTCTTGCAGGAGCCCAGGGGTGTGGGTGGAGGGTTGAAACCTTTTCTGAGAGAGAATCTTGAGTCAACTCAATGTAAAGGAAGAATTTTCTTCCAGCCAAGGCATCGACACTGGGATGGACTTCCCTGGGCTGTGGAAAATTTCTTGGTGGTGGAGATGAAGGGTGGGGCATTTTAGGATGTTGTTGGATTCACGGAGCCCTGAAGTCTCAGGATTCTGAAATTCCTCCATTTTTAGGATTCAGGATGTAGTCCCCATGCAGAAAATGCATGTTACCAATCCTGATGTGTCCCCTAAGATTGTATTTTATGACATTTACAATTTTTGTGTAAACTGTAGGCACAAGGTTACAACTCTAGGGTCCTCTCCTAGAGTCCCTCCTGCTTCTTCCCAAAGTAGCTGAGCTCTCCCATGGACAAATCCCTCTAGGAAACTCTGCCATGCTTGACTCCCCATCAGCTGTGGTTCAAAACTTCCTTCCACATGGCCCTCAAGCTGGGTTTGGGTTCGAGGCACCCATCTCCCCAAGCTATGTACCTCCTTCTGGTGGGTTAAGCGGTCCTCCAGCTCTTGGACTTTGCTCTGTTCTTCTTCTAATGCTTCCTTTGCTCTGGTTTTCTCCTGAGAAATGGTCTCCTCCAAAGCCTGAAAACCAATGACCGGCGTTTAACAGACAGAATTACAATGGCAGGAATCTGGATTCTGCTAGGCACTGCATGGGCAAGTGAACTCTTTACTACTCACAGCATCCCCATGGGGAGACTGTGGGCAGCTGAGAGCCTGGCAGCTGAGATGGGCAGACCCAGATGAGTGTCCCAGGTGACTCCGTCCTGGCTGCCTGACCTCGACCTGGGCTCAGGCTGGCTCTGCCTCCCTGAGCTCATACCTTCTTCTGGCGGGTTAAGCGGTCCTCCAGCTCTTGGGCTCTCTTTTGTTCTTCTTCTAATGCTTCTTTCGCTTTGTTTTTCTCTTGAGTAATGCTTTCTTCCAAAGCCTGAAAGTCATGACTGTTGTTTAATAGACATAGTTACCAGGGTAGGAATCTGGACTCCGGGCCAGGCACTTCACAGATTAACTCTTTCACGTCTCACAACAAACCCATGGAAAACTGTGGACAGTATATCTAGGGTCTAAGATAATGGGGTCTGGAGTTGGCAGGGTCAGATTAGAGCCTGCGGCTGATTCTTCCTAGGGGTATAGTCTTGGTCAAGCTTTAGAAACCTCAGTTTCCCTATCTGTACAATGGGGACAGTAAGAGTGCTTCCTGCATTGGATTGATGGGAGGAACGGATGAGATGATGAACCTGAAATGCTTGGCACATGATGATCATCCACTAGTAAAGAGCAATCATTTCTTCTGCCATTTCCACTTTGTTGAGGAGGAAATAGGCTTAGAGAGATTAGGAATGTTTACCAATAAATCACATCAATGGGAAATTGAACCCTGGTCCTTTTGATTCCAGAACCAGTAGCTGGCAAGCTACGGCATGCGGGCCAAATGTGGCCCACTGTCTGCCTTTTTTTTTGTAAATAAAGTTTTATTAGAACTCCACCACGCTCATCAAGGGTTGCCTTGGCACTACAACAACAGAGCTGAGAAATCAGGACAAAGACATGACCTGCACAACTGAAAATAGATACTATGTGGCTCTTTATGGGAAAAGCTTGCTGACCCCTGATTTAAACCATTAGTGTGCGCATAAGTCAGGGGAATGTTGTTAACAGATCATAATAATAGTAAAAAAAAGAACGATAGCTTCATAAATTAGCTACTCAGTCGTGTCTGACTCTTTGCAACCCCATGGACTGTAGCCTGGCAGGCTCGTCTGTCCATGGAATTCTCCAGGCAAGAATACCGGAGTGGGTAGCTATTCCCTTCTCCAAGGCATCTTTCTGACCCAAGGATTGAATCCCAGTCTCCTGCATTGCAGGCAGATTCTTTAATGTCTGAGCCACCAGAGAAGCTCTATAAGGGAACCTAGAATTTCTCGCCATTGAAGCAGAGTCCTAAGACAAGTCAGGATTTGTGAGGAGGAGCTTAATTAATGAATTGTGACACACATATTTTTAGAAAGGGTGCGGGGTGACAGTGCCATGTTCATTTAACATCGGGGCACCTAGCACTCAAGCCTGCGATGGTACTTTCGGATGAGTCCGTGGGGTCAAGCCAATCAATGTAAGTGTCTGGGGAAGAATAACCCTCAGTGGGACAGTAGTGGACATGAGCAGCTGTATTGTCTGTCTGTGCGTCCCTGGCTTTGTGCTCCTCTCTGCAAGGGGCGGTGTGCCCTCTGAAGTTTGGTATGATTAAAGGGGGGTTGATGTCAGCCCTTGAAACCCTGTGTCTGTTGGAATCAATGTTACAAAGGGGCATCTGGAGGGCCCAGGCTGGTGCCCAAGGTGGTGGTGAACAGGCTGGGGCTATAGCACTGTACATTCACAGTGGAAGAGAGTCAAACCAAAGTTGAAACTAAAATAGGACATTTGGGAAGGGAGAAATTAAACAGAGAAGAGAGAGGAAACAGGTGGAGAGTTCTGTGAAGGTTTTGAAGATTTTTAGGTTCTTTCTGGTTTTATTTCCCTCTCTATAGAATGGCACTATTTTTTTCCTTCTACATCTAACTGCCCTTCTGCAGGGGCCTGTCTTGATTTAAGGCCGTTTATATACCTGTATGGGGCTCACAGGCGATTATTGGTCAGGTGGTTCTTTCTTTTTAATCTTTTATTTCACAAAAGGCAGAGGAAGAGGCAAAGAGGAGAAGAGGTAGTGGGGCACGGGTTAGAGGATGAGATGAAACCGGCAGAGGCCGCTGCCTCTTGGAGAGGCTTGGAGAGTAGGGGCGTCTGACAGAGAAGGAGGGTCCCAGCAGGAAGTCACCAAGCTGCTCCTGGTGGAGATGGAGGAACTGGCAGTTCTGGTCCTTTTTGGTGGAAGAAAGGAGGTGCTGGATTCGGTGGATCTGGCGCTGCTGTTCTGAGGTGCGGGGGAGATGCTCTCTGTGGTGGCTGCACGTGGGAACCACCAGGGAGAGCTCGCCAATCCCAGGGCCTGAGCTGCACTCCCACCCCAGCTAGATCAGAATCTGGGGGTGGGGGAGAGGCACAAGGCCTTAGCATGTTTTTAATCCCTTGAATGACAGAAGTGCAGCCAAAGTCATGAACCAGGAATCCAGGGTGATGGTGACTGAGGTAGTTAAATTCATGGTGGGCCCCTGAATATAAAAAATGGCCAACTCGGGACTTCCCTGGTGGTCCAGTGGTTAAGAATCCTCCTGGCAATGCAGGGGACATGGGTTCAAACCCTGGTCCAAGAATTAAGATCCCGCATGCTGGGGAGCAACTAAGCCCGCAAGCCACAACCACTGGGGCCCGTGCATCACATCTAGAGACTCCACTTGCTGCAGCGAAAGATCCTGCAAGATGCAACGAAGAGCCTGCGCGCTGCAACTAAGAAGCGACACAGCCAAATACATAAATAAATATTTTTTAAAAAACATGATGAACTCAAGGACAATGAGGAGAATTGGCCCATTGACTGCAGTTTCTGGCCTTCTCCTGAGATTCTGATTCAGTGGGGCTGGAGTAGGGCCCAAGAATCTGTATTTTCAACCAGCTTCCAGGTGGTTCTTATCTGCCAGCTTGGGTAAAACCTTCGTCTGAGACTCTGTCGCTGAACATGTGTCTGCAGAGCTGTGCCATCAGCACCGGCTGGGAGCTTGTCAGAAATGCAGAGTCCCAGGCCCAGCCGGGCTGAGTCAGAATCTGCCTTTTTACAACATTCCCAGGTGATTCATAGGCACCTCTGAGTTGAGAGGCACTGCTGGTAGCATCCTCTAATTGGCCGTTTTCTAGAAAAGTAAGCAGCAATTTTGGCCATTTTATTCCCTTGGTCTGTATAAAGAGAAAGCAAAAGACTGAAATAACACTGGCTGGTCTTGCACATGCTTAGAAACACTCTGTCGGTCATAAACCAGGACTTGCAGTAACGCCTCAGATCTGTAAAATCAGCTGCAGTGTATACACCAATGAAGTACTGTTTCTAGAAATTTCAATAACTATGCCTACTCAAGTTGATCTTGCTCTGAGTTTTAAGACCCAAGCTTCACGTTAATTCCTCCAACATTATTCACCCTTTTTATTTATTTATTTTTAAAAACATATCTATTTATTTGGCTGCACCAGGTCTTCGTTGCAGCATGTAGGATCTTCGAGCTTCACTGTGACATGTGGGATCTTCAGCTGGGGCTTGCAGAATGTGATTCCCTGACCAGGGATCGAACCCAGGCCCTCTGCATTGAGAGCGTGGTGGGGTCTTAGCCACTGAACTACCTGAGAAGTCTCCATTCACCTTCTTAAATTAATTTAGTTCCATGGTATCCATCAAGATTGCTGCTGAAGTTTCTCCTCTAAATGTGCGCCCTCAGGTTTTTATGGGAAAGGTCTCTCGTCCATTTCCAGCATGAAAGGGAAGGATAGGGACCTCCTTACCGCCTTCTCTTCCATCAGCCACTTGACTCGGGCTTTCAGCTTCTCCTCCTGCTGTAGCCTTTCCTCGCTCAGCTTCTCCTTCTCTGCCAGGTGCTCCCGCAACTTTTCTTGCATCAGAGACTGCTGAGTTTCCTGAGAACTGCTGATCTTGATCTGAAGGGAGAGGACGGGAGGTTGCAGCTGATTGGTCCTGCTCAGGACTAATGCAGGAGTCATTTCCACTACCTTTGTGGGGCAGACAAAAGTTCCCAAAACTTTCTGAAAAATGCAGAAAAACTGTGCTTAACCTAGTAACTAGTAGGGAAGCAGCAGAGCATCACAGGTAAGAGTTCAGACTCTAGATCTAGACAGACTCTCAGCCATAGTTCTTTCTAGATGCTGTTTCATTTAAAAGATGAGGTTAATATGAATATATACTTAGTGTTATCAGGACTGAATGAGATAATGTTGGAAAGCTTTTACCACAGTGCTTAGCATGTAGTAGGTGCTTAGTAAATGGTAGGTAGGTTTGTTCATTATTATTTGCTGAGTGTAAGAGAAAAAGCAGTGAGCTAAGGCCAGAAGGCCTGAACTTTTGTCTTGATTTTTCCACCAACTAGCTGTGTGACATTGAGATAGTCACCTAAGCCTCTGGACGTCATTGTCCCTATCTGTAAAATAAGGAGAATGGACTAGATCAGGGATTGGCAAACTACTGTCTGCAGGCCAAATCTGGACCACTGTCCAGATTTTATTTTATAAATAAAGCTTTATTGGGACAGAGCATGCTTGCCACACTCATTCGTTTATGCAATTGTCTATGGTTGTCTTTGCTCTCTAGTAGCAGAGTCAGATAGGTGTAACAGAGATGATATGTCCTGAAATATTTACAGGCCCTTTACAGAATATTCTGGCCCTTTACAGAAAAATTTTCTTCCCCCTGGAATAGATGGTCTTTGTGGTTGATTGCTGCAGTGGTCCCACTATTTCACCCTTCCTCTGTTCATACCTTCGGTTATGTAACTTGTCATGCCTGCTGATATCCTGCCCGTGACAATGAATTCAGTCATGTGACTAGCTCTGGCCAACGGGATGTTGGCAGACATAACACAAGGGCCTGCTTTTTCTTCCTGTTCTCTGGTTCCTCTGCTAGTGCCATGAGAACATGCTCAGGCCAGCCTGCTGGAGGATCAGAGACACGTGCCACAGAGCACAGCTGCTCCAGCTGAGGCCAGCCGAGATCAGTCAAGAGCCAGCCGACACCCAGGCCTGTGAGTAAGTCCATCCAAGGCCAGTGGATTCACCCCGCAGCTGGCCCCGGACATGTGAGCAGTGGACAGTAATTGTGGAATACTGCTATTGTTTATTATGCAGTATTAATATGGCAATAGCTATCAGAGCAATATAATCCCTAAGGGTTATTTTGCTTCTAAAATGTTGACATTATGTAACTTTGGTACATCTTTTCTCTGAACTGTGGCTAGCTGCACTTCTTCCACTGCATTTAATAAACACAAATTTTAAGATCTAATGTCATTTAAAATTGTTCGGGTTTGGACAGAGGAAAACAAGTCTCCTTGCCCTCCTGGGAGATCTCAGCCACCCCATCTGAATCATCTGGAGTGCAAATGGAGATATCATATCTCCTTTTGGAGGATGTGCACTGACTACCTAATAGAGGAACAATGGAGTTAAGATGCCCAGTGCCATGAAAATTTTGAGGAGGAGCTGAAATGGACTTTTGGAGCTCAAAGATTACCTGAAGTTCTTGGGTCCGGCTTGAAATTTTTTTATAATGTTCCAGAAGGTATTTCAGATACAAAGACAATCCTTAAAAAGAGAAGCAAGAAGAAGGTAAGTATCAAGTCAATTCACTTTCTTTGTTTTCTGAATGATGTCTTCACAGGGCCTGCTGCAGGAGGATGAGGGCAACGGTATCCTCCCATCAAGATAACACAAGTTGCCATCCATCCTGTGTCTTTTTCAATGGTTGATCAGTTGGGCTCAAATCCAACTTTCTTTTTGGAGGTGAACAATAAAAACCATCCACAGAACCCTTGTTGACTAAGTGTCCACTGTGTACAAAACTGTGAGCTGAGCTTGGGGGCTGATATGAAGCCATTCCTCAAGGGACTTAGGTTCAGTCTGAGACCAGGTCTAAGTGCCTGACAGGAAACAGCCAGTGACCTCAGGTAGTGTGGAAGTGACCGCTGAAGGACTGGGGAAGTGTGAGGGTCCCAGAAGAAGAGCTATCGTTTACCCGGAGTGATCACCGCTCAGCTGAGGATCCACTGGGCGTGGGCACTGGCATGTGTTCAGAGTTGGAGGGGAGGACATTTCAGAATGGAAGATGTGGATGAATGGTGCCCCACAAGAATAAAAGGATATTAGCGTGTGGTTTCTTAATGACATCACAGTGAGTTGATGGTGACATTCAGAGGGACTTGATTACAGGCTGACGGGTAGACTAATCTGGTCTGGTATAGAAACTGAGAGGCTTTTCATTCTGGGTGTCAAAGTTTTATTATGTTCTGAGTATGAAGAACATTTGATAGATATTTTTTAACTATGGGATTTATTTTTCTAAATATGGGTTGATCGAGCAGTCAGTTGGTTGGGGATGCCCTTAAAAGAAAGTTTAAGGTTTCGCAGTGTGAACCTTAAAAGGTCGGAGAAGTACGTTCATTTATTAAATTCTGTTGGGAGAACAAAGCTTCTCACCTGACATTTTATTTATTTTTGATTTTTCAAAGGGTCTTGATCAGTGGTTGTGCCTTGGCTAGAATTTGTGGGACTCTGGTTGATATACAGTCAGCATTTATAAAATCTGAGGCATCATAAATAAAGTTATTTATTCAATCATAAAAAAAAATCGATGCCCCCCGCCCACTCAAAGATTTCCAGGTCCTAATCCTGAGAGCCCATGGACATTACCTGACAGGGTAGATAGAGCTTTGTGGATTTGAGGAAGCTGAGGATCTTGAGATGGGGGGCTTATCCTGGATTGTCTGTATGGGTCCAATATAGGCACAGGGGTTCTTACAAGAAGTGGACAGAGGGAGTTTGACTACAGACAGAGAGGGTGATATGACAGAAGCAGAGAGAGAGCTGAAGATACTCCCTTGCTGGCTCTGGAGATAGAAGAAGGGGCCATGAGTCACAGAATGCAAGGGATGAAGGATAAAGACTGGAAAGGAGCAAAGACTGGAAAAGGTGAGGGATCAGATTTTTTTCCTATACCTTCTGGAAGAGATCAACCCCTTGACTTTAGCTTAGTGAAACTAATTTTGGACTTTGGGCTCCAGAGCTGTAAAAGAATAAATATGAGTTGTGTTAATATAAGCCACAGAGCCTGTGATAATTTGTTATGACAGACACGTGTGCATGCATGCTAAGTCATTTCAGTCGTGTCCAACTCTGCGACCCAATGGATTATAGCCTGCCAGATCCTCTGTCCATGGGATTCTCCAGGTAAGAATACTGGAGTGGCTTGCCATGCCCTCCTCCAGGGGATCTTCTCGACCCAGGGATCGAACCTGTCTCTCTTTTATCTCCTGCACTGGCAGGCAGGTTCTTTACCACTAACGTCACCTGGGAAGCCCATGACAGTCACAGGAAACTAATATTGGGGGGTGAAGGGAGGAGGCAGGATGAGAGGTGGGGAACACAGCACATATTCTGGAATGGGTCGAGGTTAGCTGGGGTGGAGTGTATGATGGGGAGGGGAGGAGTAGAGAGAAGAGGTGGGATGGAGGCTGGGGTCTATTTGTGGCCAGCCTAGGACAGTAGCCTAAAGACTGTAAACTTGACTTAAATCCATGAGTGTGGCCTGTGTGCCCAGCTCTCTGCTAAGCAATCAATGCATCACCCCACTGTATCGTCTGACCATCACCCCATTTCACAGACTAGGCAGGGGGGCTCTGAGACATGTGGCTGCTGGATGCTGGCAAACAACCTAGCCAGGGCTTGGGCTCACAGCAGTCAGACTCCAGGGTCTGAGTCACTGCTATTTCGGCTGCTGATGGAGCAGTGAATTGGCTTAATGAACTGTATTTTTTTTTTTTTTTCAGAAAAATAACAGATGAATTAGAGAGGAAGGAGCTAGTAGAGTTTCTTAACTATAGCACTACAGACATATTAAAAGACACTTGCTCCTTGGAAGAAAAGCTATGACCAACCTACACAGCGTATCAAAAAAGCAGAGACATCACTTTGCTGACAAATGTCCATATACTCAAAGCTGGGTTTTCCTGAGGGCTTAGATGGTAAAGCATCTGCCTGCAATGCAGGAGACCTGGGTTCAGTCCCTGGGTCGGGAAGATCCCATGGAGGAGGAAATGGCAGCCCACTCCAGTACTCTTGCCTGGAAAATTCCATGGATGGAGGAGCCTGGTAGGCTACAGTCCATGGGGTCACAAAGAGTTGCACACAACTGAGCGACTTCACTTTCTGACTTTCCCTTTCTTTCTTATGGTTCTTCCAGTAGTCATATATGGGTGTGAGAGCTGGACCACAAAGAAGTCTGAGCACCAAAGAATTGATGCTTTCCAACTGTGGTGCTAGAGAAGACTCTTGAAAGTACCACGGACTATAAGGAGATCAAATCAGTCAATTCTAAAGGAAATCAACCCTGAATACTCATTGGAAGGACTGATGCTTAAACTGAAGCTCCAATACTTTTGCCACCTGATGCAAAGAGCCGACTCATTGGAAAAGACCCTGATGCTGGGAAAGATTGAGGGTAGGAGGAGAAGGGGGTGACTGAGGATGAGATGGTTGGATGGCATCATTGCTCAATGGACATGAATTTGAGCAAACTCAGGGAGACAGTGAAGGACAGGGAAGCCTGGTGTGCTGCAGTTCATGGGGTCACAAAGAGTAGGATATGACTGAGTGACTGAGCAACAGCTGACATATTGGGCCAGACAATCCTCTGTTGGGGGGCTGACCTGGGCAGTGTAAGAGTCTTGAGCAGCATCCTGGCCTCTAGCCTCTGGCTTCCAGCTGTGATCCCTCACCCCAGCTTGATGATCAAAGATGAGAAGGTTTTGAGAAAGAGAACCGGCGGGGATGGGGGTGGGAGCGGGTGGGTAGGACAGAGATAACAGAGCTTGCGGAGGAACGTGGGCCTTCAAAGACAAAGTCACAAGTTAGTGGTTGAGGACAGAGGGTGTAATGCACTGTAAGGTCTTGGTGGGACAGGAGTGTGAGCTGTAGAAAAGGAGTTAAAGAAGCAGTGATCCTGAAGATGCACCAGTTTGAAGGGCATGTTTGATGACAAAGGAGTGAGATGCAGAGAAAGGCTGGAGATGCTGAAGGAGGAGGTCGTGATTCAAGACCTTGCCCACAGGATGGCCTGGGAGGGAGAGAGAGGGGGAGATGCAGGGAGGGGGGAAGTATGCCTGGAAGAGAACACAGTAGGGGAGACAGAGGGAAGGGGAGGAAAGATTTACACGGAGGGAGACGGAAGGGAGCCGAACAGGCTAGCACCTGGGCCCTTGGCCTGCGACAAGGTCACCCGCTGAGAATTTCCAGCTTGGAAGAGTGAGAATAATAACAGTATAATAGTGAGTCCCTTGGACTGCAAGGAGATCCAGCCAGTCCATCCTAAAGATCAGTCCTGGGTGTTCATTGGAAGGACTGATGTTGAAGCTGAAACTCCAATACTTTGGCCACCTCATGCGAAGAGCTGACTCACTGGAAAAGACCCTGATGCTGGGAGGGATTGGGGGCAGGAGGAAAAGGGGACGACAGAGGATGAGATGCCTAGATGGCATCACCGACTCAATGGACATGAGTTTGGGTAAACTCTGTGAGTTGGTGATGGACAGGGAGGCCTGGCGTGCTGCGATTAATGGGGTCACAAAAAGTCGGACATGACTGAGTGATTGAACTGAACTGAACTGAATAATAGCTAGTGTCAGTATTAAGCATTTGCTCTGTGCCAGGCACCATGCCAGGAGTTTGACACGTGATATTTTCTAATCATTACAAACAACCCAACAAGGAAATTTGTTTGCATTTCTAGGCACGACACAGACGCTCAGCCAGGTTAAGCTGTGGAGCTGGTGAGCAGTAGGATCAGAATTCAGACTTAGGTCTGTTGCTGTCTCTTCCTTTTTTTTTAAAAAAATTTATTTTTAATTGTCATTCTCTTTTGAGAGAGACTAGAGGCTGGAGAGTGGAGGGTTGAGCTGGCTGATGTGAAGGGTGTGTGATAAGAAGGATACCAAGGTGGCAGAGATGGGTGACGCTAGCTTGAGCTGTAGAAGAGGGGTTTTCCTCTTTAAGAAGAAGCAATTCTTTATTTTATTTCTGGCTATAGAAGTTATGGAGGACAGAGGGGACAGCCTGATGTGCTGCCGTCTGTGGGGTTGCAAAGAGTCGGATACGACTTAGCGACTGAACAATAGCACAAAAGTTACACTTGCCTATTACACAAATCCAAACAGGACTGGAACCCATATAGTGAAAATTGTCCCTCCACCCCTGCCGCTGTATCCTCAGTGGCCTGCACACAGTAGGTCTGCAATAAATAGCTGTTAAAAGACTGCGTGAAAGTCAAGGCTCATGCAGTCCCATCATACTGGGATAAGACTTTCAACACTTGTTTTTTTCTCCAAATTTCTCTTGTGGTCAGATAATGACACTTGAAAAAAAAAAAAATAAGGGTGGAGCGGGGAGAGAACACTGTGTGTATTCTATGACAATCTATTTTTTTTTTTCCCACTTAAAAATACTGCTTATCCTGGATATCTAAGGAAGAGTGATTTTCTATGTATGGAGAGAAGTCTTTGTAACAAAGTCTTGCAGAAATAGACACAATCAACTGAGCTTGCAAAGAAAAATATAAAAAGTCCTTTCTCTCCCTTATCAAAAGAAGCTGAGAAACCAGCAGGAATGAAATTTAGGATCCTCCTTAATTTCCTATCTTCCCAGTGGGCTTAGTGTTTCTTGTCTTCCCAGTGGGACCAGGCAGCAAATCCTTCACCAATCAGGTATTTTTTTTAGATCATGGACTTTTAAAAAATTAAGGTATGGTTGATGTACAGTATGATATGTTTCAGGTATATAACATAGTGGTTCACCACTTTTAAAGATTATATTCCATTTACAGTTATCATAAAAATGTTGGCTATATTCTCTGTGTTGTACAATATATCCTTGTGGTTTATATTTTATACATAGTAGTTTATGCGTTTTAATCCTCTGTCCCTTCTCTCTCTCCACTGGTAACTACTAGTTTGTTCTCTATATCTCTGAGTCTATTTCTTCTTTGTTACAGTCTCTAGTTTTATTTTTTAGATTCCACATATAAGTGATATTATACAGTATTTGTCTTTTTCTGTCTGACTTACTTTGCTAAGCATAATACTCTCCAAGCCCATCCATGTTGTTGCAAATGGTAAAATTTCATTCTTTTTCATGGCTGAGTAGTAATCCATTGTATATGTACATGTGTGTGTATATACACATATATATATACCACAACTTTTTTTTTTTTTGGCTATGCCATGCAGCTTGTAGGATTTTAGTTCCCTGACCAGGGACTGAACCCAGGACACAGCAGTGAAAGCACAGAGTCCTATCCACTGGGCCACCAGGGAACTCCTTACTACGTTTTCTTTATTCATTCATCTGTTCATGGGAACTTATGTTGCTTCCATATCTCGGCTATTGTAAATAACGCTGCTATGAACACTGGGGGGATGTAGCTTTTCAGATTAGTGTTTTTATTTTGAGGGGATAAATACCCAGGAGTGCAATGGCTGGATCCTATGACAGTTTTATTTTTAGTTTTCTGTGAAACCTTCAAATTGTTTTCCATTAGTGGTTACACCAATTTATACTCTCGCCAACAGTGTGCGATGGTTCCCTTTTCTCCACATCCTTGCCAACATCTGTTATTTGTTTTCTTTTGGATGATGGCTATTCTGACAGGTGTGAGGTAATTTCTAACCAACCAGATCTTTAGTAGTGATCCCACCTTCTGGGCTGCTCATGACATTACCCAGGAATACTTCAGGTGGTTCCCCTCTACATTACTCAACCTGGATTTCCCTGAGGGACTTACTCCAAGATTTTAGAAAGCTAGCTTGTTATTACATGCATTTTATCTATTAGGATGATATATTAAAAGGCAGGTAGTATGAAGGTTAAGAGAAGGGGCTTTGAGGGACCTGGATGGAGTGCCAGCTTTACCACTCAGCAGCTGGCACACACATCCATTGTCATGACTCTCGGAAGGAGGCCTGGGAAGAGGACAGAGTGCTCACAGCTAAGAAAACCTGACTTGCTGTCAGATGTAGATGGGACAGGGGTCACAGGTAAAGTCACCTCGGTGTGAGTAAACCAAGCAGCACTGCCTGGGCACATACTCATCTGACTGCCACCCACCTTTAGTTCACATCACATCAACAGTGATGCTGATGGCAGCCGCCACTGACTAAGGCTCATGTGTGCCTCTGTGGTTTGGGTACCACATCATTCCATCCTCACAACTGCTGGGTGAGATCTGCCCCCATTTTAGGACCCGTAAACAGAGGCACATAGAAGCCCAGGAACTTGCCCACACAACTAGGCAGTGCACACTTGAGAGTCAAACCTTGGCAGCTGGTCTCCAAAGCCCGAACCCAGAATCTTCACTATAATGCAAAACTGGGGCAAGGCCAGCAGTGTGCTCAGGCAGGCATCAGATGTTCTTCATCCCAGGGGATGAAACTCTCAACTTTGTCTCCACTCAAGTTAATGACAGAACCTGTCTTCTAGAACCTGGGTATGTAGCTGATATCTCTCTGGATCTTTAGAGGTCATGTGGGGTCACAGAAAAAAACACAGCCATTAGAATCACAATGACCTAGGTTTGGGTCCTGACCCTGCTGTGTACCAGCTGTGTGACTTTGAGCACATTTCTTAATGTTATTTGGTACTCAGTTTCCTGGCCTGCAAAATAAAGACAACAATAGTACCTAGCTCATTGGGTGGTTGGAAGATAAAAGTACGAGGTACATGTAAAACAACTAACACAGTGACAAGTACCCAGGAGGAGTGAAACGAACCATGGTTCCTATCCTTTTTGTTAAGGAACTGTAAACACGGAAGGCTCTTAGGAGTGTTTGTGGCTGGTGATGAATGACTGAAGATCCCCTTCTGGCCTCAGGACCTCAAATCACCTTATCACAGTGAAATACTCATAAAAGGTTTTGAGCCAGTTTCTGCATTCTTAAAATGAGGATTTTACATGCTTTCCTGAGTTGGACGTGCTTCACTGAGTTGTTGTGAAGATGAACTGAAGTTAGGTATGGAAAATACCTAGAACAGCATCTAGAATGCAAGTGCTCAATAATGAATGATGGCCACCATTGTCACCATCACCATCCTCACCATCTTCTACTCATTATTCTCACTGCCATGACCATCATAGTCATCACCACCATCACCTTCACTGCCTTCATCATTGTTGCTGTCATTACCGTCACCTTCCTTATACTTACCATTATTATCTGAACCATCACCATCACCCCTGTGTAGACGGCTCTAGGAACTAAGGACAGGTAGTACCTAATCAAGAGAATATAAGGAATACTCTAGCTCATCTGGTTCTTTTCAACATTTGACGCTTTGAGAGAATATTGTTAGGGCTGGAAGATAAAAAGCCTTTTACCATTAGCTTCCTCTTCTACTGAATGAATGGAGAATGGGCCATAGTCACTGGCCTCTCTGATATTACCCTTAAACTTTCTCTGATTTCTTAGAACCAAGTATGAACAGTTGTAATCGGATAACACAGTCTGTGTCTCCCCAGCTGGTGTTCCATAGGACATTATTCCAAGTGTTGTTAGTTTGGGGTAAGGGTAGCAAGAAGCAGAAATGTATTTGGGGGACACTGCATTCTTATCCCATCCTGATAAATCCGTAGTGCGTATCAGTGCAGGAGGGGTTCTGCAGAGACCTGTTTGATATTGCTCAACTCTCCTAACTCTGTGAACTCCAGAGAAAAAGACAGGGGGCCTGAGAAATGCTGCCTGAAGAGTTTTCCTCAAGCTTTCTGATGGCTTAACTTTACAACCCATGTTTCTTTATGGTAATGCAGTCAGTCATGTCTAACTCTTTGTGACCCCATAGATTGTAGCCTGCCAGTCTCCTCTGTCCAATGAATTCTTCCAGCAGGAATATTGGAGCAGATTGCATTTCTTCCTCCAGGGAGAATCTTCCTGACCCAGGGATCAAACCCACGTCTCCCTCATTGCAAGCAGATTCTTTATCATCTGGACCATCAGGGAAGCCCTTTCACGTCAAAGCTATAATGACTCCTGTGAGTGGGGAGGGGACAGTGCATGCCTTGCTTGGTCCACTGTCACTAGGTTAGAGATCATGGTCTTTCCCTGTTTTAGTTCCAGTTTGAAGGCAGCTAGAACTGTGGGCCACGTCTCACCTGATTTTACATACATTCAGACTCTGCCATGATTACAGCAATAGTAATACTTGGGTTGTGGAGGTGCTGGGTTGTTGGGAGGAAGCCAGTCTCTGCCTCTTCTCTATGTGGTCTATGAAGG
This sequence comes from Neotragus moschatus, assembly GCA_006410615.1. Taxonomy (NCBI): domain Eukaryota; kingdom Metazoa; phylum Chordata; class Mammalia; order Artiodactyla; family Bovidae; genus Neotragus; species Neotragus moschatus. The sequence goes on from SJYA01002443.1 coordinate 3,697,146, forward strand.
GCAGACATTTACAGAGAAGTTAATCTTGATTTTCTTTTCAAAAATGTTTAAAAGAAATTTATACCACCTTCTGGATTACCTTAGAGATATCCTGGCTGGGGTTGTCTAATCACTGGAGTTGACTATCACTCCTTTCTTCTCATTCATTGGTGTAAGAAACGTCAAATTCATGCAGCCTCCCTGGGGGATGGTTTGGCAAGAAGCACCCACACTCTTCAAAATGTTGGAGTCCCCCAGGGGTGGCCCTGGGTTCTCCCTTCTCATTTGGCACTTTCTTCCTCAGTGATACCATTCATACCCACGGCTTTAATCACCATCCATCCCACACAGTGACCAAGCGCCCACCCTGTGGCACTTGTTCTTCTGGGTATTGGGGCCACATCACTGACATTCATTTCCAGGCTAGATATCCAGAGTGACAGCTGCATCCTTGGCACCTCATCTTGGATGTCTCCAGGCAATTCTCACTCTTCCCCCTCAAATCTGGTCTTCATGTCGCATTGCTTACTGTGGAGTTTAGTGAAGGAACCACATCTGTACTTTCACACAAGCCAGAAGCATGGAGATCTGCAACCCCCTTTCTCTCTGTGGTTTCTCTTGTTGCTGTTTAGTCACTCAGCTGTGTCCAATTCTTTTGCAGCCCCGTGGACTATAGTATGCCAGGCCCCTCTGTCCACGGGATTTTCTGGGCAAGAATACTGGAGTGGGTTGCCATTTCCCTCTCCGGGGGATCTTTCCAGCCCAGGGATTGAACGTAGGTCTCTTGCATTGGCAGGAGGATTCTTTACCACTGAGCCACCAGGGAAGCCCCTACCTCTTTTCTAACCATATCTAATTCCATTCATCTCTTAAATGCTCCTGGAGTCTTCTCTCTTTCTCCATCCCCTTCTCTGCCATAGCAAGGGTCACCATCGTGTCTTATAACAGCCTTCTAGCTGTACTCCAGGGTTCTGTGCTGGCCACCTTACTGGACAGTTTCCATTCATAGCTGAGATGACTGTGTCCAAATGCAAGCCGGTTCCATCAGTTCCTTACTTAAAAGCTTTTATGGACTTCTCTCTGCTCCCAGGCCAAAGCAGAGCTTCCTACCAGGGACCTGCAAGCCCCTGGGCCCCCCATGGTATAGCCCTGTGGACCTCTCTCATTGGTCCTTCCTTGCCCGACTCCTGCCCACATTTTTTAGCCCTTCCTTGTGTTCTCCTTGTTCCCTGTGATACTACCATGCTGCTATCTTTACCCAGAATGCCCCACCCTCCCCTGTTTGGCAAATAACTCCCATGCATCCTGCAGAGGCCCTGCCCTTTCTGTCCAAGTCAGAGCCCTGCACTTCTCCTTCAAACAATCATCCCCATTAAAGTTTTACATGTGAGTGATTTTTTGGTAACTGCCCGTTCTATCCTGTCGCAAGATGTGCTGATCTTCTCCTACAAGAACTCCAACATTAAAACTCACTGCTGAATAACCATCGACAGGAGAATGTTGGATCCCACCAAAAAAGATATCTCACGTCCAAGTGCAAAGGAGAAGCCCAGAACGATGTAGGAGGGGTGAAATCGTGTTTAGAATCAAACCCCATACTTGCCAGAGACATTTGGAGGGCTCAAACAAAACCTTGCGTGCACAGGAAACCCCACAGAGACTGAGCCAGACCTGTGTTTGAGTGTTTGAGTGTCTCCTACAGGGTACGGGTCAGCAGCGGCCTGCCACAGTGGGAGGGGCTCTGGGTGCAGCAGACCTGGGTATGTCATAAGCCCTCTTGGAGAAGGTTGTCATTAACCCCAACATAGAGCTGCCAGACTTACACAGGACTGGGGAAACAGACTCTTGGAGGGCACAAACAAAATCTTGTGTGCACCAGGACTCAGGAGAAAGGAGCAGTGACTCCACAAGAGACTGACCCAGGCTTTCCCGTGAATGTCCAGGAGTCTCCAGCAGAGGCATAGGTCGGCGGTGACCTGTGGCAGGGTTGGGGGTGTTGAGTGCAGCAGTGCATGCACAGGATCTTGCAAGGAGGTAGCCATTATCTTCATTACCCCCACCATAGTTTGACTGCAGGTCAAACAACAGGGAGGGGGCACAGCCCCACCCATCAAGAGAAAATTGGATTAAAGATTTACTGGGCATGGCCCTGCCCATCAAAACAAGATCCAGTTTCCCCTTCAGTCTGTCTCTCCCATCAGGAAGCTTCCATAAGCCTCTTATCCTTATCCATCAGAAGGCAGACAGAATGAAAACCACAATCACAAAAAATAATCAAACTGATCATATGGACCACAGTTCAGTTCAGTTCAGTTGCTCAGTCGTGTCCAACTCTTTGCGACCCCATGAATCGCAGCACTCCAGGCCTCCCTGTCCATCACCA
>SJYA01002443.1:3707673-3720478 GCA_006410615.1 Neotragus moschatus
TCTGCCATAAGGGTGGTGTTAATGTGCATATCTGAGGTTATTGATATTTCTCCTGGCAGTCTGGATTCCTGCTTGTGCTTCATCCAGCCCAGCATTTCACATGATGTACTCTGCATGTAAGTTAAATAAGCAGGGTGACAATATACAGCTTTGGCGTACTCCTTTTCCGATTTGGAACCAGTCTGTTGTTCCATGTCCAGTTCTAACTGTTGCTTCTTGACATGCGTATTATTAATACTTCATTAAGAAAAGTGGCGGGACTTCCCTAGTGGTTCAAGGGTTAAGACTCTGTGCTTCCACTGCAGGGGACACGGGTTTGATCACTGGTTGGGGAACTAAGATCCTGCAAGCCACGTGGCTTGGTCAAACAAAACAGAACAAAACAAAAACAAACAGAAAAGTGGCCTCCCCTGTCGATACTGACTAGAGCATCTGTTTGGAGGCCCAGAGGAAGAAAGATCACTGTAAATGTCAAGACAAAAAATGTGAAGGAGAAAGTGCTAGAAACACTACTGTGATTGAAAGGCTCAAATCCTCCCTATGAGGGACCTGCACCGGGGTGGGCCTTGACCTGGGACTGGCTGGTTGGTCAGGGTCTCAGGTGATGGCAGACACCAGTGTGGGCAGCTTCCCAGCAGGAAAAGCCTTTTTAGCGACATCCACTGGGACTCGGGAGCCCTGTCCCCTGGGATAAGTGGGTGAAATTAAACCAGGCCATCCTCCTCCTCACTCGTCCCCGCCGGCCACTTGGGCGCAGGGCTCTGTGGAGAGCGGTAGGCCATGAAGGGGCTTGGCAGCACGCCTACCTGACCTACTGCCCTTTCCAAATTGGCTTTAATGAGGTTTTCTCTGTTCCCCATTTCTTGCAGCTGAAGCAACTTCCTTCTGGAATCCTCCTGAAGCTTCTCTTCAACCTGAAAGGATGATGAAAGCATGGGCTTGCTGCTAATGTGAACATCACGCCCTCTGGGGGAACTCTTCTTGGGGGGGTGGTGCTAATGGCAGTGGGGGAGTTCTCAAGGGGTAGGGACAGCTGCGGCCCCATGGCAGGGGGCATGGGCATACATAGGGTGGAGATAAACTCACAGGGAGATATCCCTTAAGGGAAGGTGCTGACCTCTGCACCCTGGGCTCAACTATGTCCTATCACAGACTCCCATCCCAGATCAGTCCCTAGCAAGATGTGTGACCCTGGGAAAGTGATTTGACTCCTCCGTGACTCAGTGTTTTTATCTGTCAAATGGGGATGATGGTAACTGTACTGCAGCACAGAGTTATTGTGGGAATTCAAAATATTTGGAATAGTGCTTACAGGTCTGTGAGTGTGGTAAATATTGGTGTGACCTATAAAAGGTGGGTGGGGAATTCCCTGGTGGTCCAGTGGCTAAGTCTCCTTGCTCTCAATGGAGGGCACCCAGGTCTGATCCCTGGTCAGGGAACTAGATTCCACATGCCGCAACGAAGATAGAGGATCCCACGTGCAGCAATTAAGATCCTGTGCAACCAAATAAATAAATAAATAAATATTAAAAAAAAAAGTGAACGGGAATATCTGCCATACAGCCTCCTTCTAAGACTCCATGAAAGGTCCTTGGTCAGTGTTATTATTGGGTTTATCATCATAACTATTTGTCATTACCACTTTGAGCACACCCACTGNGGGTTCAATCCCTGGCTGGGGAACTAAGATCTCACAGCCAACAAACAAAAACAAAAATGGATTTACATAACAGAGATTTTTCTCCAGCTTACTTTTAACCTAACAATATATATTTTTTTTAAATCAGCATTTGTAGCTGTACTTGGTTCTTTTAAAAAATATTTATTTATCTTTGGCTGTGTTGGGTCTTACGTGTGGGTGAGTGGGCTTCTCTCCAGTTGTGGTGGGTGGGCTCCAGAGCACGGGGGCTCTCTAGCTGTGGTGTGCAGGCTTAGCTGCCCCTCGCCACCTGGGAGCTTAGTTCCCTGATCAGGGATCAAACCCCCATCCGCTGCACTGGGAGGCAGGTTCCTAACCACTGGACCACCAGGGAAGTCCCTGTACTAGGTTCTTTTTAATGATAGCATTGTGCTCCACTGTACAACCCTGCCCAATGTATTAACTGGAACCCACTTGATAAACATACAAGCTTTTTTGATTGCTTATTAATCCCATTATTACAAGGGCTGTTTACATGACTTTTGGGGGATGTGGCATTATGTTTGGGGATCTCACTCTGAATCACATCAGACACAATTCACATCAAGACTGAATTAAAAAAAATTTTTTTCGTAAAGATTTCCATAATTCTGCTTGTGAGATCACTTGGCTCCAAGCAGTGTATTTTAAATTCCCAACTGACTCTGGTTTCTGGGCAATCCCTGCACATTCTTATCTTCTTGTGAAGTGAGAAACTGATCCAATTGTTTTCAAAGTCAGTGAAACTTTAATGGGTGTTAACACGAATGATGAAGGAAGCGTGCAGCAGCGCGTTTGTGGCCATTTATTCCATCATTTATTCATTTGGCTTCTGCATTTTTTATTTATGCACTTCAGAGTCAATGATTCCCACCCTGCCAAGCTTTTAAACATGTCTGTGGATCCTAGAACCTCCAGCGGACACAGCCTATTAAAAAAATAAATCCTCTCCTGGTACAGGTTTGACTATAACGTGCAGCCAGCTTCTGGGCCCTGTCATGCATCAAGGATCGTCACAGGCATGCACCTTAGTTTCTAAATATTCAGCATAGTGTGCTCGGTGCTATACGCATGCAGGTCGTTTAACTTGCAGGCTAGAGGCGGTCAGATCCCGAATCTGCGGTCCTCAGTCCTGGTGTTGCCAGGCTGGCACTGCATTAGACAGGCCATAGACCAGAGGCAGTTGTGCCTCTCAAAGGTCAGAAATGGGTTCTTACTGGTAACAGCATGGCCCGTTACTTGACATGGTGAACGCTAGAAACCAGCTCCCAGGGGTCCAATGGAGGAAGGGACTGCCTAAGCTGCGTCCCGGGGCAGGCCCTGGAGTCTGACCCTAACGGGTTGCGTGTCCAGTCTAGGCTTAAAGCTCTGGCGTTTGCTGCTGTCTCTAGGGGTAACTCAAGATGCTCTGAGACCCTGTAAGGTGATGGTCAGTGGGGGACATCATCAAACCTATAGAACAGGCTGAATGACGGACCCCTTTGCTGCAGAAGGTGTGTTCACTGAACGTCTTTGTGGGGGCAGCACGTGCTCTGAGACTCGCTTTCCTTACACCCAGGGTGGGAGGTGCTGGGGCAGCTTCCCCTCGCCCGCCCCAAATGTCTTTACAGGCTACTATTATTTATCAACACTGGAGCAGGAAATGGCAGTCCACTCAGTATTTTTGCCTGGAAAATTCTATGGCCAGAGAGGCCTGGTTGTGGGACTGACCTATCTTTGTAGCTCTTCCTGTTTCCCCTGTTCGTATTAATATTATCAAAAAGGACCTATGGGCCACGTCTGACTAAACCGATTTAACTCAGTTCAAAACAGACCCTCTTGTCTGCTGGATCCCTTGGAGATCCTAGTGGGGAGAACCCCCGGGGAGGGCCAGGAGGGCTGGGGGATTGGGTAGGTTGGCAGAGGTAGGGACAGGGGCACTTTAAGAAGTTTCTAGCAGGACCTATTTGCCAAATAGCAGGGGAGTTACTTCAGTATTTTAACAACCCACTGCCTGTCCTGGTGTGTGTGTGTGTGAAAGTCTCTCAGTCGTGTCTGGCTCTTTGGTACTCCATGGATTATACATCCATGGAATTCTCCAGGCCAGAATACTGGAGTGGGTAGCCTTTCCCTTCTCCAGGGGATCTTCCCAACTCAGGGACTGAACCCAGGTCTCTCTCATCACAGGCAGATTCTTTATCAGCTGAGCCACAAGGGAAGCTTGCCTGTCCTGGTGCTCATCCAATAATCATCAGTCTACAAAGGGGCAGCAAATACGCACCTTAACTGTGTCTTATTTTTTTTTGTCATTTCTTTAAAAAATTTTTTTTTCAGTTACGAAAGTATGATAACACATCTATAGCAGACGTGGAAAATACAGAATAAAGTTACATATATTAACTGTGTCTTCAAGACGTTGCTACATATGGTAAGTTGTAAATAAAAGTTAAATGACAATCATGGGTAGATAATCATTTAGTTTTTTTAAATTTCGACATTTATTGAGTGTTCAGTATGGTGAAGAACTAAGGCCTCCTACTAAAAACTGTGGCGGGAACCATCACAGAGATGGGCCCTTCAGCCCCAGAAGGGCCTCCTGATGATCACAGCCCTAGCTGAGACCATGATAGCAACCTCATGAGAAACCCCAAGCCCAAATCACCCAGCTCGGCCAGTCCCAAATTCCTGACTCAGAGACACTGGGAGATAATAAATGCTTCAGTTCAGTTCAGTCGCTCAGTCGTGTCCGACTCTGTGACCCCATGAACTGCAGCACGCCAGGCCTCCCTGTCCATCACCAACTCCCGGAGTTCACCCAAACTCATGTGCATCGAGTCGGTGATGTCATCCAGCCATCTCATCCTCTGCTGTCCCCTTCTCCTGCCCCCAATCCCTCCCAGCATCAGGGTCTTTTCCAATGAGTCAACTCTTCGCACGAGGTGGCCAAAGTACTGGAATTTCATGCTTACTGTTGTTTTATTTTAAATATATTCATTTGGCTGTGCTGGGTCTTGACTGCTGTGCTCGGGCTTTCTCTCGTTGCAGGGAGTGGGGGTTACTGCTTAGTGTGGGCTTCTCACCGTGGTGGCTTCTCTTGTTGCAGAGCACAGGCTCTAGGGCTTTTGGGCTTCAGCAGTTTCGGCTTGTGGGCCCTAGAGCACAGGCTCAATAGTTAGGATGCACGAGCTTAGTTGTTCTGTGGCATGAGGCATCTTTCCAGATCATGGATAGAACTGTGTCTCCTCCTTTAGCAGGAGGATTCTTCACCACTGAGCCATCAGGGACACTCCTTACTGTGTTTTAGACCCTCACACCCTGGAGTAAGGTGTCACCTGCAATGAATAGTGAATACCGACTTTTGGGAGCAGGACTGGTGTGGAATTTAACAAAACCCCTGAATGATGGAGTGGTTTGGGGCGGAACAGTGGCCAGAAGCTGGAGGACTTTTGCTGAGAGCCTTAGAGAAGGCCTGTTGGAAGGTTTGTTAGTAGGAGCTCAAAGGCCTCTGAGGAGGCAGTGAGGGGACGTTTTCAGGAAAGGCAGGAAAATGTTACTAGGGTCAAGGGCTCCTTGTTAGGTGGTGGCAGAAGTTCTAATAGCGCACTGCCTGTCGTCATGTGGGAAGGGAAAATGTTCCTGGTGAGCCGACTGACCAAGCTAAAGAGAGCTCCAGGCAAGGGCTGTGGAAGGAGCACTTCTTACTTCTTACTGCCTATTTACAGTGAAATGTGAAGGGGTGCTCCATCACTCAGTCATGCCTCTTTGCCGCCCCTTGGAGTGTAGCTCTCCAGGCTCCTCTGTCCATGGAATTTTCCAGGCAAGAAATACTGGAGGGGGTTGCATTCCTACTCCAAGGGATCTTCCTGACCCAGGGATTGAACCCATGTCTCTTGCACTACTTGCATTGGCAGACGGTTTCTTTACCACCAGTGCCACCTGGGAAGTCCATGTGAGGGGTAGAGACAGTTAAAGAAAGGGCTATTCAGTCAGGACTCAATGCTCTGGGCTTGAAAGTCCCCTGTCTGTGCAGGTGGCAAATGACATGTAAGAAACAGACTCTGGGCGGCAGAGGCCCAAGGTGGAAGGGCTTGTGTCAAAAAAAAACCTGTGAGCATGGGTTTTGCCCACTGTCAACCTGCTTTTTTAAGTTATATGCAGAGTACATCATGCGAAATGCAGGGCTGGATGAAGCACAAGCTGGAATCAAAACTGCCAAGAGAAATAACTTCAGATATGCAGATGACACCACCCTAATGGCAGAAAGTAAAGAGGAACTAAAGAGACACTTGATGAAGGTGAAAGAGCAGAGTGAAAAAGCTGGCTTAAAACTCAACATTCAAAAAACAAAGATTGTGGCATCTGGTTCCATCACTTCATGGCAAATAGATGGGGAAACAATGGAAACAGTGAGAGACTATTTTCTTGGGTTCCAAAATCACTGCAGATGGTGACTGCAGACATGAAATTAAAAGACACTTGGTCCTTGGAAGAAAAGCCATGCAAACCTAGATAATGTATTAAAAAGCAGAGACATTACTTCACTGACAAAGGTCCATGTAGTCAAAGCTATGATTTTTCCAGTAGTCATGTATGGATGTGAGAGTTGGACCATAAAGAAGGCTGACCACTGAAGAACTGATGCTTTTGAACTGTGGTATTGGAGAAGACTCTTGAGAGTCCCTTGGACTACAAAGAGATTAAGCCAGTAAATGCTAAAGGAAATCAACCCTGAATTTTCATTGGAAGAACTGATGCTGAAGCTCCAATGCATTGGCCACCTGATGGGAAGAGCCAACTCATTGGAAAAGACCCTGATGCTGGAAAAGATTGAAGGCAGGAGGAGAAGGGGATGACAGAGGATGAGATGGTTGGATGGCATCACCAACTCAACGGACATGAGTTTGAGCAAGCTCCAGGAGATGGTGAAGGGCAGAGAAGCCTGGCATGCTGCAGTCCATGTGGTTGCAAAGAGTTGAACACAACTGAGTGACTGAATAACAACATGGGTTTCACCCAATAGGATGAACCCACATAAGAAGAACTGGCAATGGAGACCAACCGAGACTCACAAAACTAAAAGAGGCTTCTGGACCCACAAGCTTCTGCAGGCAGGAAGCAGACACTGGTTGCAGCTGCAACCATGTGATACCTTTGATGGGAAAGGCAGGACAATTCATAGGGTAGAACTTAGAGACGAGAGAGCAGAACCAAGAGCCCTGGAATGTCGTTTCTGGGCAAGAGCTAGACTGAGGCCCCATCAAGGAACTGCTAAGATTTTCCCAGCTGGATTTCAGAGTTGCTTTGGGCCAGTGACGCCTGTGTGTTTCTTACCATTTTCCTTTTTAATCAGAGGAGGGTATGTAGCAGTTATGCTGTGTCTGTCCCACCATTATATGTTGGGTATGGGAGGGACAGACACTTTGTTCATCGGTCTTCAGATTTCTGCAATAGTATTTGATGAACTGAACATAAGGAACTACACCCATGAGCCTCATCTGTGCCTGGACTTGATTTAGATGAGATTCTGGAATTTGAGCTGATGCTGTAATGAGGTGAGATTTGGGGGAGGGGCGCAGGAGAGGGTCGGAGGAGGGTGAATCGCTGAGGACCAGAGGGCAGACTGCAGTAGCCAGCCTTCAAGAGGAGTGCTGGTAATTCTTGCCTCCTGGTCTTCAGCCCGTGTGCAGTCTTCTCCCATCCTGGAGAGGGACGCCCTGTGTAATCAATAGGACACCGCAGCAATGACAGGGAGTGACTACTGAGGCTTAGTCATAAGAGATGTTGCAGTTTCCACCTTGCCCTCCTCGATCACTTGCTCAGGAGGAGCCAGCTGCAGACTGATGTTCATGAGAACACTGGAGCCGCTCTCTGGGGAGATCCCCATAGTGAGGAAGTGAGGCCTCCTGCTCCCAGCTATGTGAGCACGCTATCTTAGAAGCGGATTCTCCAGCCCCAGTCAGGCCTTCAGATGATGCAGCCTTACAAGGGACCTGAGCCACGGCCGACCTGCTAAGCTGCTCCCAGATTCCTGACCCACAGAAACTGTATATGATAACACGCTTGTTTCTTGCTTTAGGCTGCAAATTCTGGGGAGAATTTCTTATGTGGTCATGATAACAAATACACATTGCATGTTAATCTCACATGAAAGAGACAACAAACACTGCATTCTAGTTAATGGTATATATGCTAAAATATTCAGGAGGAGGACTACAGATGTGTGCAATTTATTTTGAAATGCATCAGAAAATAAGATGGATTAACGAATGAATAAAGCTTCCCTGGCGGTTCAGTGGTAAAGAATCTGCTGGCAATGTAGAAGATCCAAGTTCAAACCCTGGGANGCAGAGAAGCCTGGCATGCTGCAGTCCATGTGGTTGCAAAGAGTTGAACACAACTGAGTGACTGAATAACAACATGGGTTTCACCCAATAGGATGAACCCACATAAGAAGAACTGGCAATGGAGACCAACCGAGACTCACAAAACTAAAAGAGGCTTCTGGACCCACAAGCTTCTGCAGGCAGGAAGCAGACACTGGTTGCAGCTGCAACCATGTGATACCTTTGATGGGAAAGGCAGGACAATTCATAGGGTAGAACTTAGAGACGAGAGAGCAGAACCAAGAGCCCTGGAATGTCGTTTCTGGGCAAGAGCTAGACTGAGGCCCCATCAAGGAACTGCTAAGATTTTCCCAGCTGGATTTCAGAGTTGCTTTGGGCCAGTGACGCCTGTGTGTTTCTTACCATTTTCCTTTTTAATCAGAGGAGGGTATGTAGCAGTTATGCTGTGTCTGTCCCACCATTATATGTTGGGTATGGGAGGGACAGACACTTTGTTCATCGGTCTTCAGATTTCTGCAATAGTATTTGATGAACTGAACATAAGGAACTACACCCATGAGCCTCATCTGTGCCTGGACTTGATTTAGATGAGATTCTGGAATTTGAGCTGATGCTGTAATGAGGTGAGATTTGGGGGAGGGGCGCAGGAGAGGGTCGGAGGAGGGTGAATCGCTGAGGACCAGAGGGCAGACTGCAGTAGCCAGCCTTCAAGAGGAGTGCTGGTAATTCTTGCCTCCTGGTCTTCAGCCCGTGTGCAGTCTTCTCCCATCCTGGAGAGGGACGCCCTGTGTAATCAATAGGACACCGCAGCAATGACAGGGAGTGACTACTGAGGCTTAGTCATAAGAGATGTTGCAGTTTCCACCTTGCCCTCCTCGATCACTTGCTCAGGAGGAGCCAGCTGCAGACTGATGTTCATGAGAACACTGGAGCCGCTCTCTGGGGAGATCCCCATAGTGAGGAAGTGAGGCCTCCTGCTCCCAGCTATGTGAGCACGCTATCTTAGAAGCGGATTCTCCAGCCCCAGTCAGGCCTTCAGATGATGCAGCCTTACAAGGGACCTGAGCCACGGCCGACCTGCTAAGCTGCTCCCAGATTCCTGACCCACAGAAACTGTATATGATAACACGCTTGTTTCTTGCTTTAGGCTGCAAATTCTGGGGAGAATTTCTTATGTGGTCATGATAACAAATACACATTGCATGTTAATCTCACATGAAAGAGACAACAAACACTGCATTCTAGTTAATGGTATATATGCTAAAATATTCAGGAGGAGGACTACAGATGTGTGCAATTTATTTTGAAATGCATCAGAAAATAAGATGGATTAACGAATGAATAAAGCTTCCCTGGCGGTTCAGTGGTAAAGAATCTGCTGGCAATGTAGAAGATCCAAGTTCAAACCCTGGGATGGGAAGATAGTCTAGAGAAGGAAATGGCAACCCACTCCAGTATTCTTGCCTGGGAAATGCCATGGACAGAGGAGCCTGGTGGGCTACCGTCCGTGGAGACACAAAATGTCAGACACAACTTAGTGACTGAGCATGCAATAAATGAATAGAAGGATGGACAGACAGGAATGTAAGAAAGAATACAGAAATATGTTAATAGTAGAATTAGGAGGGAAGCTGTCCTCTTTAAAATTCTTTTTACTTTGCTGTATGTTTGAAAATTTTCACATTAAAATGTTAGGGAGAACTGCCTGAGTAATTTCTTAACCTGGGTGGTAGATAAGTNCGTCCGTGGAGACACAAAATGTCAGACACAACTTAGTGACTGAGCATGCAATAAATGAATAGAAGGATGGACAGACAGGAATGTAAGAAAGAATACAGAAATATGTTAATAGTAGAATTAGGAGGGAAGCTGTCCTCTTTAAAATTCTTTTTACTTTGCTGTATGTTTGAAAATTTTCACATTAAAATGTTAGGGAGAACTGCCTGAGTAATTTCTTAACCTGGGTGGTAGATAAGTGAGGGTTTCTAAGAGGATGATGATGTAAACTGTAGAGACAGGTTTCATATGCTCCTTAGTTTGTATGTTTCAGAATAATAACTATTATTTGAGTTCTGGAACATTTCATGCAAAGATGGGCACAGTAAAGGACAGAAATAGTATGGATCTAACAGAAGCAGAAGACATTAAGAAGAGGTGGCAAGAACATACAGAAAAACTATACAAAAAAGATCTTTATGACCCAATAACCATGATAGTGTGATCACTGGACTAGAGCCAGACATCCTGGAAAGAAGTCAAGTGGGCCTTAGGAAGCATCACTACAAACAAAGCTAGTGGAGGTGATGGAATTCCAGTTGAGCTATTTCAAATCCTAAAAGATGATGCTGTCAAAGTGCAGCACTCAACATGTCAGCAAATTTGGAAAACTCAGCAGTGGCCACAGGACTGGAAAAAGTCAGTTTTCATTCTAGTCCCAAAGAAAGGCAATGCCAAAGAATGCTCGAACTACCGCACAGTTGCACTCATCTCACACACTAGCAAAGTAATGCTCAAAATTCTCCAGACCAGGCTTCAACAGTACATGAACCAAGAACTTCCAGATGTTCAAGCTGGATTTAGAAAAGGCAGAGGAACCAGAGATCAAATTTTCAACATTGTTTTATCATCGAAAAAGCAAGAGTTCCAGAAACACATCTACTTCTGCTTTATTGACTATGCCAAAACCTTTGACTGTGTGGATCACAGCAAACTGTGGAAAATTCTTCAAGAGATGGGAATACCAGACCACCTGATCTGCCTCCTGAGAAATTTGTACACAGGTCAAGAAATAGCAGTTAGAAACGGACATGGAACAATGGACAGGTTCTAAATTGGGAAAGGAGTACATCAAGGCTGTATATTGTCACCCTGCTTATTTAACTTATATGCAGAGTGAAAGTGAAAGTCGCTCAGTTATGTCTGACTCTTTGTGTCCCCATAGACTATACAGTCCATGGAATTCTCTAGGCCAGGGTACTGGAGTGGGTAGCTTTTCCCTTCTCCAGGGGATCTTCCCAGTTCAGCTCAGTTCAGTCTCTCAGTCATGTCTGACTCTTTGCGACCCCATGGACTGCAGCATGCCAGGCCTCCCTGTCCATCATCAACTCCTAGAGTTTACTCAAACACATGTTCATTGAGTCAGTGATGCCATCCAACCATCTCATCCTCCGTCATCCTCTTCCCCCACCTTCAATCTTTTCCAGCATCAGGATCTTTTCTTTTTTTAATTTTTATTTTATTTTTTTACTTCACAATACTGTGTTGTCAGTTCTTTGCATCAGATGGCCAAAGTATTGGAGTTTCAGCTTCAGCATCAGTCCTTCCAATGTATATTCAGGATTGATTTCCTTTAGGATGGACTGGTTGGATTTCCTTGCTGTCCAAGGGACTCTCAAGAGTCTTCTCCAACAATTCATCAATGCTTCTCTGACAAAGCATCAGTTCTTTGGCACTCAACTTTCTTTATGGTACAACTCTCACATCCATAGATGACTACTGGAAAAACTATACCTTTGACTAGATGGACCTTTGTTGGCAAAGTAACATCTCTGCTTTTGAATATGCTGTCTAGGTTGGTCATAACTTTTCTTCCAAGTTGAGTAAGTGTCTTTTTATTTCATGGCTGCAGCCACCATCAGCAGTGATTCTGGAGCCCAAAAATAAAGTCTGTCACTGTTCCATTGTTTCCATTGTTCCACTGTTCCATTGTTTCGCCATCTATTTGCCATGAAGTGATGGGGCCACATGCCATGATCTTTGTTTTCTGAATGNTTGAGTAAGTGTCTTTTTATTTCATGGCTGCAGCCACCATCAGCAGTGATTCTGGAGCCCAAAAATAAAGTCTGTCACTGTTCCATTGTTTCCATTGTTCCACTGTTCCATTGTTTCGCCATCTATTTGCCATGAAGTGATGGGGCCACATGCCATGATCTTTGTTTTCTGAATGTTGAGTTTTAAGCCAGCTTTTTCACTCTCTTCTTTTATTTTCATCAAGAAGCTCTTTAGTTCTTCTTCGCTTTCTGCCATATGGGTGGTGCCATCTGCATATCTGAGGTTATTAATATTTCTCCCAGCAATCTTGATTCCAACTTGTGCTTCCTCCAGTCCAGCGTTTCTCATGATGTACTCTGCATATAAATTAAATAAGCAGGGTGGAAATATACAGTCTTGACGTACTACTTTTCCTATTTGGAACCAGTCTGTTGTTCCATGTCCAGTTCTGTTGCTTCTTGACCTGCATGCAGATTTCTCAGGAGGCAGGTCATGTGGTCTGGTATTCCCATCTCTTGAAGAATTTTCCACAGTTTGCTGTGATCCACACAGTCAAAGGTTTTGGCATAGTCAATAAAGCAGAAGTAGATGTGTTTCTGGAACTCTTGCTTTTTCGATGATAAAACAATGTTGAAAATTTGATCTCTGGTTCCTCTGCCTTTTCTAAATCCAGCTTGAACATCTGGAAGTTCTTGGTTCATGTACTGTTGAAGCCTGGTCTGGAGAATTTTGAGCATTACTTTGCTAGTGTGTGAGATGAGTGCAACTGTGCGGTAGTTCGAGCATTCTTTGGCATTGCCTTTCTTTGGGACTAGAATGAAAACTGACTTTTTCCAGTCCTGTGGCCACTGCTGAGTTTTCCAAATTTGCTGACATGTTGAGTGCTGCACTTTGACAGCATCATCTTTTAGGATTTGAAATAGCTCAACTGGAATTCCATCACCTCCACTAGCTTTGTTTGTAGTGATGCTTCCTAAGGCCCACTTGGCTTTGCATTCCAGAATGTCTGGCTCTAGGTGAGTGATCACACCAT
>SJYA01002443.1:3721479-3755609 GCA_006410615.1 Neotragus moschatus
TCATGTGGTCTGGTATTCCCATCTCTTGAAGAATTTTCCACAGTTTGCTGTGATCCACACAGTCAAAGGTTTTGGCATAGTCAATAAAGCAGAAGTAGATGTGTTTCTGGAACTCTTGCTTTTTCGATGATAAAACAATGTTGAAAATTTGATCTCTGGTTCCTCTGCCTTTTCTAAATCCAGCTTGAACATCTGGAAGTTCTTGGTTCATGTACTGTTGAAGCCTGGTCTGGAGAATTTTGAGCATTACTTTGCTAGTGTGTGAGATGAGTGCAACTGTGCGGTAGTTCGAGCATTCTTTGGCATTGCCTTTCTTTGGGACTAGAATGAAAACTGACTTTTTCCAGTCCTGTGGCCACTGCTGAGTTTTCCAAATTTGCTGACATGTTGAGTGCTGCACTTTGACAGCATCATCTTTTAGGATTTGAAATAGCTCAACTGGAATTCCATCACCTCCACTAGCTTTGTTTGTAGTGATGCTTCCTAAGGCCCACTTGGCTTTGCATTCCAGAATGTCTGGCTCTAGGTGAGTGATCACACCATTGTGATTATCTGGGTTGTGAAGATCTTTTTTGTATAGTTCTCAAGCAGGATCTTCCCAACCAGGGATCAAACCCAAGTCTCCCACATTGCAGGCAGATTCTTTACAACCTGAGCCACAAGGGAAGCCCTGTATGCAGAGTATATCATGCAAAATCCCAGGCTTGAAGAAGCACAAGCTGGAATCAAGACTGCCAAGAGAAACATCAATAACCTCAAATACGCAGATGACACCACCCTTATGGAAGAAAGTGAAGAAGAACTAAAGAGCCTGTTGATGAAAGGGAAAGAGGAAAGTAAAAAGGTTGGCTTAAAACTCAACATTCAAAAGACTAAGATCATGGCATCTGGTCCCAATGTTTCCATTCAGGAAACAATGGAAACACTGAAAGACATTATTGTCTTGGGCTCCAAAATCACTGCAGATGGTGACTTCCACTATGAAATTAAAATATGCTTGTTCCTTGGAAGAAAAGCTACGACCAAGCTAGACAGCATATTAAAATGTAGAGACATTACTTTGCCGGCAAAAGTGCATGTAGTCAAAGCTATGTTTTTACCAGCAGTCATGTATGGATGTGAGAGTTGGACTATAAAGAAAGCTGAGTGCTAAAGAATTGATGCGTTTGAACTGTGGTGTTGGAGAAGACTCTTGAGAGTCCCTTGCACAGCAAGGAGAACAAACCAGTCAATCCTAAAGGAAATCAGTCCTGAATATACATTGGAAGGACAGATGCTGAGCTGAAACTTCAGTATTTATGGCCACCTGATGTGAGGAACTGACTCATTGGAAAAGACCCTGATGCTGGGAAAGATTGAAGGCAGGAGGAGAAAGGGACAACAGAGGATGAGAGGCTTGGATGGCATCACCGACTTAATGCACGTGAGTCTGAGCAAGCTCTGGGAGTTGATGATGGCCTGGCATGCTGCAGTCCATGGGGTCACAAAGAGTCGGACACACCTGAGCAACTGAACTGAACTGACCTGTAACTGACTGTGAGCAATCAATTGAGATAACTCACTACCTTCAGAGTAGCCTAATAACTGTTACTTGAGTGGCTGAGGGAGGGGACTAGGCGAGTGGTCCTGAGGGAGACCAAGGGAGGGTGTGGAGCCACTGAGAGGTCTGGGGACTCAGAGGGGTCTGGGGCTGGGACCCAGACGACAAAGAATGGGACCTTCCTGATAGCGGCTACAGAAGAAATCTGGGAATCATGCTAGGGACTAACTCGACCTAGCCACTCTGCCAGCGAGGTGGGTGAGGCCAAGAGGATGGTGACAGACAGGAAGCCTCCTCCCCAAATGCCATGAAGCCTTCTGGGGCGGAGGAGAGGGAATCGAATCCCTGATGGCTTTCTGTCCCCAAAGTGACCAGGCTATGAGTGATAGTCCTCGAGATAACCAGCCTTAAATTTCACCGAAAAGCATCAGGTGAGAATAGATTGAATGTATCACCTCTAGAGAAGTAATTTTGTCCATAAGCCTCTGTCTCCTCTAACTTGCAAAATGGTAATAGAATATTTAAAACCTCCGAAAGCAAGAGGGATTTCAGTTACTCATATTTCTGTCAAAGTATACAAATCTAGATTCTGATACACATTCATATATATTCATGTATATGTACACACACACACACACACACACACATGCACACACATTCATTGCAGAGGTACTGACTGATATGTGTGGATGGGCACAAAATCTGGAGGGATTTGTACCAAAAAGTCAACAGGGGGCAGTCCAGATGGTAAGGATGAGATCTTTCACTGTTTTCTGTTTATCCCAATTGTTTTTTTCACAATTGATAATGTTCCACTTTAGAATTGGAGAAATTAAGCAAAAACTGAACCCCATCCTCCTGTCCATGAGCCCATCCCCGAAGCCACCACGGAAGCACCCCTGAGTACCTTGTTTGATGATGGGAACCCCGTGGGCAGTGCCGTCCACCATAAAGGAGAACATCTTCCCGCTGGCACTCATGGGCCGCTTGTGAGAGGCAGGCGGGACCACGGTGGGCCTGGGGAAGCCCTGGGACCAGCTCCTCTGCACTGGCACCGGCCGGACGCCTGGGTGGAAGGGGACCTGCGGTGGCGAGGGTGACTGGTTCGGCTGCTGTGTGGCCCGAGATGGCTGTGGCCTGGGCCAAGGTGCTGGGCCCATCGCCCATGGGAAGGAGACCTGCAGGGGCAGACAAGAGGGTCAGGGGAGGTTACGAGCAGCTGGGGTGGTCTCCACCCTTCTGTCCCAGCGACGTGATTGCTGGCCTAGGTTTCATCATATAAGTCACTTCCTCCAGGAAGCCTTCCCAGACTCTCCCCAAATCTGGGATAGTGAGCCCCACATGGGTCACATGGCATCACTGCACCACCATTTGTTGGGTGCAGCCTTCATGCCAAGCACCCTGCCAAGAGATTTGCATCCATTACCTCATTTAATACACCTAACACTTTGTGATGAGCCTGAGGCTGAGTAAGACTTAGTGACCTTCCCAAGATCGTAAATTTGGTAGTGAGCGGCTGACCTGGTAGAATGCCATCTCTAAGACATAAGAGTGTTTTGTCCATCTTGCTCAACATTGTATCCTCAGCACCTAGAATAAACCCTTGGTGCGTACAGAGTAGGCCCTCAAATATTGGTTAAGGACTTCCCTAGTGTCTCTGCTGTTAAGAATCTGCTTGCCAATGCAGGGTACACAGGTTCAATGCCTGGTCCGGGAAGATCCCACATGCTGCAGGGCAACTAAGCCCGTGCTCCACAGCTACTGAGCCCATGTTCTAGAGCTCTTGAACCACACAACTAATGAAGCCTGTGTGTCTAGAGTCCATGCCCTGCAACAAGAGAAGCCACTGCAATAAGCCCACACAAGGCAACTAGAGAGTAGCCCCCCACACCGTAACTAGAGAAAGCCCGCGGACAGCAATGAAGACCCAGTGTAACCGTAAATAAATATTGTTTTAAAAAGTACTGATTGAAAGAATGAATTGACAAATCTCCGAGATTCAAGCCCAGCTCTCCAGGACTCCATGGCCTGCTTTCTTTACATCCACACTGCGTGTCTTTCTGGCATTCCTACTACATCTGTCCCCCAAAGCCAAGAGCTCTGGGGTGGCAGGCACCTCGGCTGGCTCATTAGCTTGTGATCCTCAACACCCACCCTATTCTTGGTAGATACTCCATAAATATCTATCAAGGGACTCCAGCAGAAGATGTTTGTAGCTACTTTCAACAGAGAGCACATCAAGATCTATCTAAACTGGGAGAAGCAAATGCTGAGAGAGGAGCTGACACCTGGCTTTGTCTTGGCTTGATGCTCTCACGGCGGTTTCTCCCCTTGCCCAGTGGTTAAGACATGATGTCATGAGTGCTACTGTTTATTGTACTTTACTCATCTTCCTCACAATAGGGGGAGGAGATCTCTTTATGCCAGGTTTGCAAATGAGGCTGGGAGAGGTTATGGCAGGGGTCCCCAGCCTCCGGGATCTAATTCCTGATGATCTGAGGTGGGGCTGATGTAATAATAATAGAAATAAAGTGCACAATACATGTAATGCACTTCAGTCATCCTGAAACCATCCCCCAGCCCACCCCCTGCCACCTGGTCCACGGTCAAACTGTCTTCTATGGAACTGGTCCCTGGTGACCGAAAGGTTGGGGGACTGCTGGGTTAAGGAGCTGACCAGGCTCAGATGATAGCGGAGGGGGTGGTCGGACTGGGGTCTGATGAGCTCTTTCCCTCTCGGTTTCTCTTTCCTTTCTTATCACCCATCCCCACCCCTCCCCCTAGACTCCTGGAAGAAAAAGCAACACACTTTTCAAGTAAGAAGCTAAGTTTAAAGGTTCGCCGCCTGTGTGGGGTCACGTGTCTCTTTCCCCAGACAGGGACACATAATGAGAAACAGGACAGAAGGCTTCCGAAATAGGAGCACTGGCAGACAGAACTTCCTAGAACTCCAGCTGGACCATGTTCAAGAGGAAGTTTCTCCACTTGCTTGGGCTCCCAAACCAGTCTTTTAGCTACAGCTTTTCCCAGCCAAGTCAAGAATCCGGTGAATTCCTCCAAAGGCTTTTTTTGGAGTCAGTGAGAGCAGTGTTCGAGGAACTTAAACTCCAATTGTCTGGGGACACCTGGCCCAGAATTTTTTGGGGGGGCTGCACTGGGCCTTAGTTGCATCGTGCCGGATCTTTTGTTGTTGTGTGCGAGCAGATCCTCTAGGTGTGGCACTCAGGCTTAGTTCCCCACAGCGCGTGGAATCTGTTCCCTGACCAGGGATCAAACCCCGGTCTCCTGCATTGCGAGGTGAATTCTTAACCACTGGACCACCGGGAAGTCCCTGCTCCAGCATTTATAATAACATTGGCCCTGAGTTTCCTTGGTGGCTCAGAAGGTAAAGACTCCGTCTGCAGTGTGAAAGATTCGGGCTCCATCACTGGGTCGGGAAGATACCCTGGAGAAGGGAATGACTACCCACTTGCCTGGAGAATTGCATGGACAGAGGAGGATGGCAAGGTACAGAGCTGGCAAAGTTACATGGTGACAGGTTACATGGGGTCACAGAGCTGGACAAGACTGAGTGACTAACAGCCAGCCTCTAGGCCCTACTGAAACCTGTTTCAGGAATGGACTTGGTGGTGTTCCAGAACTCCGCTACCTTACATGTAGATTAAAATTTCTCTCCACTGTGGACACCTCTGTCTCTACCTAAGCTCTCTTCTTTTCTCTTTCAGAAGCTGAGATGCCCTGCTCCTGCCTGTGCTGACTTCTCCGTCCATCCTCTCCCTTCCTCTTCTCTGGGGCTGTCTCACCTCAATCATTCCTATCATTGTTTCCCATTGATTTAATGGAGTTTTAGAGAATGAATGGGCTGAAGGTGGGAAGGGGTAAATTCAAGTGTGTTCTATCCTCTNCTATTTCCTTCAGTTTTGCCATATACTTCAGAACAGAGAAAGACACGATTTATACATTGGGGTGATGAGGGTTTCCTTACTCAGCTGCTTTATGCGAACACCGTCACTGTGACTAGAGCAGCTTGTTTCTATACCTCCTTTCCCAGAGTTCAGGAAGCACAAAGAAAGGCAATTTCCAACAAAACGCACAGTATGGCAGGCATACCTGACTTTGCGACTTCAGTTTCCCACACCTGGTACTGAGACTGTATATTAATCAATGGTTGCCTCAGGGCATTGCAAACGGCCCTGCAGGTTATGTCCTGCACAACCCCAGGGGGCGCCATCTGCATGGACTATACTGTGAATGGTGACTGTGGAGTAATGCTTCCATGAAAGAGCTATGATTTACAGAGCATGGTCCTAGGCAGATGCTGGCTGCCGATGTACTTTGTCAAACGAGATTTTCTTTATATTTTTCCATCTTCTATGTTATTCTATGGATAATTTATCTGCAAATATATCTGTCTGCTAGTCGGGAGAGGGCTTGGGAGGTTTCCTGTCCAAAGGAACACTTACAAAGAAAGCACCTTGGCTGCTATATGCTGGTTTGCTTGNTGCTTCCATGAAAGAGCTATGATTTACAGAGCATGGTCCTAGGCAGATGCTGGCTGCCGATGTACTTTGTCAAACGAGATTTTCTTTATATTTTTCCATCTTCTATGTTATTCTATGGATAATTTATCTGCAAATATATCTGTCTGCTAGTCGGGAGAGGGCTTGGGAGGTTTCCTGTCCAAAGGAACACTTACAAAGAAAGCACCTTGGCTGCTATATGCTGGTTTGCTTGGTTCTAACTAAAGATGAGGGTGGGGACTTCCCTGGCAGTCCAGTGTTTAAGACTCCATGCTTCTAATGCAGGGGATGCAAGTTTGATCCCTGGTCAGGGAACTATTATTAATAATAGGATCTTACATATCTGCCGTGCAGTGCAGCCGATAAATAAATAAAACTGAGGATTTTCATGTGTTTATCAGGTGCCAGATGCTGGACTCAACAATTTACATACATTGCCCACTTGATACCACAGTGTTCCGTGTGGTAGGAACTATATTACAGAAATGGGGACCGAGGCTTTGAGAGAAATGACTTGGATGTGTCCAGTATAAACACCAGTACAAGAGCAGGGCTGGGATTGCTCTAGAGTCAGCCTGGCCTCGGGCATGTGCCCTAACCACGTGACAGCTGCAAACACATCTGGACTCCAAATCCAACCCGCCCCCCTCCCCAAAGAAATGCTGCCACAGTCCTCTCTCTTGGTTACGGTCACCAAAGAGCCTGAAACAAATGTTCTCATTTGGGAATTCTGTCAGGAAAAGAACAGTTCCTATCACACTTAACCTGGGTGATATCAGGGCAGTCCTCCTGGGAAACTCTACCCTGGGAGTAAACACAGCACCCTCACCTGGGACCTGCCAATCAGTGGGAAACAAGAACATCCAGGCAGCATGATGACTTCAAAGAATTTCTTAGAAAAACTAGACCTTAAAATATTTTCAAAACTTTATTTATTTATATTTGGCTGTGCTGGGTCTTCACTGCTGCACATGGGCTTTCTCTAGCTGTGGTGCATGGGGCTTCTCATTGCAGTGGCTTCTCTTGCTGCAGAGCATGGTCTCTAATGCTCCCAGACTTCAGCAACTGTGGCTCGTGGGCTCAATAGTTGTTGCACGCAAGCTTAGCTGCCGCTCAGCATGTGGAATCTTCCCGGACCAGGGATCAAACCCATGTTCCCTGCAGTGGCAGGCAGATTCTTAATCACTGGACCATGAGGCAAGTTCTGTATCTCAAAATATTTGATGAGAGATGCTCTTCAATATCTTTCCTTTTTCCCCTTCTTTCTTTCTCTTCTTTTAAACAGTTCACACTCTGAGTTATCAGCAAGTGGAATTCATAGGAAAATGTTTATCAGTCCATAGGCTGCCCCCAGGTAGGCCTTGCGAAGGACCCCTCCATGAATAACAGCTTAGAGGATGCAAGTTTCTCAACCTGTGGACTCACCAGCAGAAAGTGTTTTTGAGAAGATGAGGGGAGAGTCCTGCAAAGTCACCTGGGCACAGTCAGGGAAACACCTGTGCAGGCAGTCACTGGAGGAATGAAGCAGGGCACAAGTGAGTGTAGAAATGAGAACTGCAAAAGTTTGTGTATATTTGAGTGACTGTAAAAGTATGCTTTGCTCTTTGTAAAAACCAACTGAGGCTACTGCTCCAGCCAGCAACAGACTAAATGGTTTTCTCCCTTCCTTTATCTGCAAGTGGGGATAGTGTTTCATTAGTGCTGACTAGCTATATGACCCTGGGGAAATTACTTAACCTGTCAAGTTTTGGATTCCTTGACTGTAAAATGGGGATCATGGGAGAACTCAAGCCATAGGTTGCTGTGAGCATGAAATAAGGGAAAGCAGGTGAATTGCTTAGCACAGTGCTGTCCACATCAGCGATTCCTCCTGCTGCTGTACTGGTTTATCTTCTTACAAAGCATCTTCTTCCTTCTCATCTACTCAGGGTCAGAGATTGTCATCACTGTTTCCCATGCTTATATAACAAGCACCTCGTAAAATAGAGTCCTCCTTCCATATCCGTACACTCGTGTTCATAACAGTCTTAGTTGAAATGGCCAAAAAGTGGAAGCAAATGGCCATGGATGGACAAAAGAACGAACAAAATGTGGGGAATACACACTATGAAACATTATTCAGCCGGAATGAACCTCGAGGACGTCACACTAAGTGAAATAAGATGGTCACAAGAGGAGAAATCAAGTAAGATTCTACCTAGAGGAGGTACCTAGAATAGTCAAATTCATAGACACAGAAAGACTGTGGGATGGGAGGAAGGAAGAGGGAGTTTTTATCTGCTGAGTGGAGGGTTTCCGTTTGGGAAGATGAGAAGAGTTCTGGAGTCGGATGGTGGTGAAGGCTGCACAACAGTATGAGTATATTCAATGCTACTGGGCTGTACTCTTAAAAAAGGTGAACGTGGTAAATGTCACATTTTACCACAATTTTGAAAATTAAAAGGCAAACTAAAAAATGAAGTGCCTCTGAGGTTTCCCGACATTTGGGGTGATAGAAAAGGATGAAAATGTTCTGAAAGCTGGTTGTGGTGATGGCTGTACATGTAAATGTACTAAAATTGAACTGGACGCTTAAAATGGGTGAAGTTTATGTTATGTAAATTGTCCCTCAATGATACTGCATGCTGTTAAGCTATAGGAGGAAATGGCAGCCCACTTCAATATTCTTGCCTGGAGAATCCCACGGACAGAGGAGCCTGGCCGGCTGCAGTCCATGGGGTTGCAAAGAGTCAGACAACACAGAGATCAAGCAGGCACACACAAAGCTATTAAAAGTAAGCAAACACACACACACATGCTGTGATCCAGAGGAAACCTTGGGGGGTGAAGGATTTGTTCACTGTCTTGATTGTGGTGATGTTTCATAGGTGCACACATATGTCAAAGCCCATCCAAGTACAGACTCAAATGTGCAGTTTATTGTATGTTAATTATATCTCAATAAAGCTCTGTTTTTCAAAGGCAGCACGGTATTCCCTATATAAACGAACTCCTTATGACTTATTAAACAATGCCGCCTTTTGATGAAGATTTAGGCTTCCAATTTTATTCCCCCATAAATGATATTTCAATAAATATCTTGGTGTGGAAAAAAGGAAAAAAAAATGCAGATATCATTTGCTGCCTCCTTCTCCCTCTCTTCCACTTCCTCCCACTGAAGGCAAGCCAGAAAGTCAGAATTTCCCAGGGAGGGTGCCTGGGAACCTGTAATTTTACTGAGCATTCCTGAAAAATTCTTATAATTAGACATGGTAGGGAAATATTAACTCAAACTTCACAAACTTGGATTTTCAGACTTGGGGGTCTGGAATCCCTTTTTCTTTGACCCCTAAACAACTCTATAAGTGTTCCATACAAATGATTCTAAATTTGGGTTTCCCTACTGTTGGGGATGAGTTTGAGGGGAGGATGTGTATGGTTGCCAGATTTTGCATAAATAAATAAATGAATAAATACATAAATAAAATGTAGGGTACCAGTCAAATCTGAGTTTCAGACAAACACCAGATAACTTATTTTAGCATAAGTNAAGAAACACCTCAAGACTGAGAGTTGCACCAGGCCCCTCTCCTACAACATGCATTTTGAAACAGCATTGTAACAAGGGGAGTCATCTCTGGGCATCAAATAATTGACATGAATCTTGAAGAAAGGCATATTCCAAAGCAAACACACAGTTTCATTAACACAGCTTAAGAAAAACATTTCCATAAGAAAAATACATTGGTTAGTTCAAGGTTTGAGAAAAGTTAAGTTCAGGCAAAACCAGGTATCACCATGAAACACAGTATTAGAAGAAACCTCCTTTAATTTTGTATTGTTGTTCAGTCACTCAGTTGTGTCCGACTCTTTGTGATCCCATGGACTGCAGCACACCAGGCTTCTCTGGCCTTCACCATCTCTGGGAGCTTGCTCAAAGTCATTTTCATTGAGTTGGTTATGCCATCCAACCATCTTTATCCTCTGTCATCCCCCTTTCCTTCCACCTTTAATCTTTCCCAGCATCAGGATCTTTTCTAATGAGTCAGTTCTTCTCATCAGGTGGCCAAAGTATTGGAGTTTCAGCTTCAGCATCAGTCCTTCCAATGAATATTCTGATTGATTTCTTTTAGGATAGACTGGTTTGATCTCCTTGCAGTCCAAGGGACTCTCAAGAGTCTTCAACACCACAGTTCAAAAGCATCAGTTCTTCCGTACTCAGCCTTCTTTATCATCCAACTCTCACACCCATACATGACTACTGGAAAAACCATAGCTTTGACTAGAGGGACCTTTGTTGGCAATGTTTCTGCTTTTCAATATGCTGTCTAGGTTTGTCTTAGCTTTTCTCCCAAGGAGCAAGTGTCTTTTAATTTCATGGCTGCAGTCACCATCTACAGTGATTTTGGAGCCCAAGAAAATAAAGTTTGTCACTGTTTCCATTGTTTCCCCAACTATTTGCCAGGACGTGATGGGACTGGATGCCATGATCTTAGTTTTTTGAATGCTGAGTTTTAGTTTTGTAAAGAGAAGGAAAAAAAAAAACATCTACCACTTGCAGTTTATTTCCTCCTGCTGCTGGGGGACCTTTGGCCTTCCTAACAAGGCTGTTTACCCTTCCTATACTCTCTCAATGCCCTGCACCGTTGATAACACCTAGANAATTTGCCAGGACGTGATGGGACTGGATGCCATGATCTTAGTTTTTTGAATGCTGAGTTTTAATTTGTAAAGAGAAGAAAAAAAAAAAAAACGTCTACCACTTGCAGTTTATTTCCTCCTGCTGCTGGGGGACCTCTGGCCTTCCTAACAAGGCTGTTTACCCTTCCTATACTCTCTCAATGCCCTGCACCGTTGATAACACCTAGACCCAAGCATGCAAAGAATCCTGGCCGAGGTCTCAAAGCTAGGAAGTTGTAGAGCACTGATCTGCCTAAAAACGAAGCATCCATCTCTGCATCTTCAAAAGCACACATCTGCTTTCCATCTCTGCTTGCAAGCTTCACTTTTCAGGAAAATGCACTAGTTCAGAGCTGGTTGCTAGGCAACTCTTGCCTGTAATTCTCAGAAATTCCCAGTAGAGGGCGCTGGGATTCGCTCCTCCCTGGGACCCACCAGATGGGTCTGACTTTCACAGAACTGGGTCCTGTGGCTGCCAGGGTGTGTGTCGCTGAGGGCAAAGTGAAGCGCTCTGGACCACCTCCACCTTTGGCCACATGTGAGCCCCAAGCTGCACAGAACCCCTAACCTCTGCCCCCCAACCCCGCAGGGGCCTGGACTCACCGAGGCTGGGTTTTCGATGACCAGTTCGTACCTCTGCTCCCCAGCCCCCACCCCGCAGGGGCCTGGACTCACCGAGGCTGGGTTTTCAATGACCAGTTCGTAGGTCAGCCCTCCTGTGCCGAACCTCAAGAGGTCTCCCGGTAAGAGCTTCACAGCCACGTTCTGAATGTGGCACTCATTGACAAAGGTGCCGCTGCGGGAATTGAAGTCCTGGAGAACAAAGCTGCCCTCAGCCTCATTATATTCGATGAGCGCGTGATGGTTGTCGATGTCTGCAGACTGAAACGGAGGAGGGGGGACAGTCAGAGCCAGGAAAGTGGGAATAATGAGGGGGGCTTTAATACTTACTAGTGCTACTGACACTGGGTGCCTCGATGTCCTAATGGCTTCATCTGACTGGATGGTCACTGCAGTCCTCCTTTTAAGGAGGATGCTGAAGTTCAGAGAGGTTAAGTGACTTGCCTAAGGCCACACAGCAAGTGAACAGAGGGCCATGGGCTTTGTCTGACACCAGACCCAGAATAGGTGCCCAAGTTGTTGGACAGGGAGCCAGCCACCACAGAGAGGCAAGAAGGAACTTGAGGGAACTGGTCAGGAATTGGCCAGTCTGTATTTCTATGATCCCATGTGAGTATACTTTGGGTTGTCCCAAATGGCAAAACAGCAGAAATGGCCCAACATAAACCAGAAAGGTCAGCTGGCAAGTGACTCAACTATTACTGCAAGTGTTAAAGTGAAGGGGAGGTTTTATAATGATTATTGTTTCTATTTGTTTGTTCTATTCATTTTTAGAATAACACGTTTTTTCTTAACAGTGCAGAAAATGAGAGCTAGAGAAAAACATAAAGAAGACATTAAAATCACTTAAACTCTTGTTCCCCAGAGGCAGGCACTGTCTGAACACAGCGATTCACATCCTTCCAGTCTTTTTCCTATGTTTACAATCTTTCTATTTATTAAATTTTATTTTCTCATCTTTTTCTTTTTTGTTAATTTATATCCTACTAATTTACTTATTTTTGGCATGGCATATGGGATCTAGTTCCCCCACCTGGGATCGAACCTGAGCCCCCTGCTTTGGAAGATCAGAATCTTAACCATAGGACCACCAGGAAAATCCCACAACAGGTTTTATAACTACTTCTTAAAACCTTGGTTTTCCCATGTGATTAATTATTTCCAGTGCTTCTTAAAAACTGATCAGAATTTATCTAACCAAAGATGATCTGGTTTTCAGTAGGGGCCCTGGTGTGACCACACTGCCCCCCAGAGAAAGGGATTTCAGACAGTGAACTGGCAGTGGGGACAGAGGGCTCCTATGCAGTTTCGCTTAAGAGGGAGCAAAACTCAGCACCAAGGAAGAAATATCACATTCCACCCACCTGGGTGCCCTGGACTATGGGCTGCAGGGCATGTGTGAAGTTTTCTGTCTTCTCAGCACACTGCCTATGAGCCATCCACTCCAGTCTGAGACTTCGCAACTGTTTTCTAAGTTAATTCTTCTCAGAGTGCCTCACTCAACTTTCATACAGAGTACTTGGACTTAGAAATCTATGCTAACATCCCACTTATATTATACATATATCTCACATCTTCACAATAATCCAAAGGGGCACTGCCTCATTTAAATATTTCCCTGGTGGCTTAGATGGTAGAGAGTACACCTGCAATGCGGGAGACGTGGTCGATCCCTGGGTTGAGAAGACCCCCTGGAGCAGGGTATGGGAGTCGACTCCAGTATTCTTGCCTGGAGAGTCCCCATGGACAGAGGGGCCTGGTGGGCTACAGTCCACGGGGTTGCAACGAGTTGGACACGACTGAGCGACAGAGCACAGCACAGATAGCTGATTTAGAATGTTGTGTTAGTTTCTCGTGTATAGCAAAGTGATTACATTATACACACACACACACATATAATATATATCCTTTTTCAAATTCTTTTCCATTACAGGTTAGTACAAGATACTGAATACAGTTCTCTGCACTATGCAGTAGGTCTGATAGTTCCTGACTTTTTAGATGAGGAAACTGAGGCACAGAATGATGAAGTATGCCCATAGTCACGCAGCTTGACTCGCCTGGCTTTGTACCCAGGTTTGCCTGATTCAAATGGCTATGCCCTTACCCACTTTGCAAACTCCTACCAATCACTTTGACATTTAAATATTGAAACACAAGAAGAAAGCAGGAGTAGCTACATTAATTTCAGATAAAACTGACTAGAGCAAGGAAGGTTATCAGGGGTAAAGAGAGGTGCTATATTATGATAATGGGGTTGATTCTCTAAGATGATGTAACAGTCCTTCATTACATGTGCCCAACAACAGAGCATCAAAATATGGGAGATAAAAACTGATAGAACTGCAGGAAGAAACAGACGAATCCATCACGACAGCCAGAGACCACAGCATCCCTTCATCAGCAGTGGGCAGATCCAGCAGGCAGAGAATTAGTAAGAATAAAGTCGAACTGAACAGCACCACCAATCATCTGATCTAACAGAGAGCCACACAACTTCATCCAACAACCAGTCACACATCCTTCTCAAGCTCATGTGGAACACTCACCAAATAGACCACATTCTGGGCCACAAAACATCAACAAATGTAAAGAGAGTAGAAACTATGCAAAGTATGTGCGTACCAGACCACCTAGCCTGCCTCTTGAGAAACCTATATGCAGGTCAGGAAGCAACAGTTAGAACTGGACATGGAACAACAGACTGGTTACAGATAGGAAAAGGAGTACGTCAAGGCTGTATATGGTCACCCTGCTTATTTAACTTATATGCAGAGTACATCATGAGAAACACTGGGCTGGAGGAAGCACAAGCTGGAATCAAGACAGCCAGGAGAAATATCAATAACCTCAGATATGCAGATTACACCACCCTTATGGCAGAAAGTGAAGAGGAACTAAAGAGCCTCTTGATGAGAGTGAAAGAGGAGAGTGAAAAAGTTGGCTTAAAGCTCAACATTCAGAAAACTAAGATCATGGCATCTGGTCCCATCACTTCATGGGAAATAGATGGGGAAACAGTGGAAACAGTGGCTGACTTTATTTTTCTGGGCTCCTAAACCACTGCAGATGGTGAGTGCAGCCATGAAATTAAAAGATGCTTACTCTTTGGAAGGAAAGTTATGACCAACCTAGACAGCATATTAAAAAGCAGAGACATTACTTTGCCAACAAAGGTCCATCTAGTCAAGGCTATGGTTTTTCCAGTGGTCATGTATGGATATGAGAGTTGGACTATAAAGAAAGCTGAGTGCCTAAGAATTAATGCTTTTGAACTGTGGTGTTGGAGAAGACTCTTGAGAGTCCCTTGGACTGCAAGGAGATCCAACTAGTCCATCCTAAAGGAGATCAGTCCTGTGTATTCATTAGAAGGACTGATATTGAAGTTGAAACTACAATACTTTGGCCACCTGATGGGAAGAGCTGACTCATTTGAAAAGACCCTGATGCTGGGAAAGATTGAGGGCAGAGGAGAAGGGGATGACGGAGGATGAGATGGTTGGAAAGCATCACCGACTCGATGGACATGGGTTTGGGTGGACTCCAGGAGTTGGTGATGGACAGGGAGGCCTGGCGTGCTACAGTTCATGGGGTCGCAAAGAGTTGGACATGACTGAGCAATTGAACTGAACTGTTTTCAGACCACATTGGAATTAAACTAGAAACCAATACCAGAAAGATAGATGGAAAATCCCCAAATATTTGGAAATTAGACAACACATTTCTAAACAACAGATGGGTCAAAGAGGAAGTCTCACATGAAATAAAACAAATTATCTTGAGTTAAATGAAAATGAAAATACAACCTACGAATATTTGCAAGATGCAGTGAAAGCAGCTCTTGGAGGGAAATTTGTGGCATTGCACACATATATTAGAAAAGAAGGAAGATCTGAAATCAGCAATATAAGCTTCCACCTTATAAAACTAGAGAAAGAAGACCAATACAAGCCTACCGCAAGCAGAAGAAAAAAAAGCAGTGAATGAAATAACAAAACAGGAAAATAACAGAAAAGTCAGCAAAATCGAGAGGTTTCTTTAAAAAAAAAAATCAATAAAATGGACAAATCTCTACCAGGATAATCAAGAAAAAAAGAGACAGGATACAAATTACTAAAATCGGAACTGAAAGAGAGGCCATGATCCCATGGACACTGAAGGGATAAAAAAGGAATATTATGAATTCTAAAGGGCTTCCCACATGGTACAGTGGTAAAGAATCCACCTGCCAATCCAGGAGATGCAAGAGATGCGAGTTCCATCTCTGGGTTAGGAAGATCCCCGGAGTAGGGAATGGAAACCACTTTAGTATTCTTGCCTGGAAAAATCCCACGGACAGAGGAGGCTGGTAGACTACAGTCCACAGGGTTGCAAAGAGTCGGACATGACTGAGCAGGCACGCAAAAATGTCCACACATTTTGTAACTTAATGAAGTGGATCAATTCCTTGAAAGACATAATCTACCCAAACTCACACAAACAGAAATAAATACCCTGAATAGACTCATATCTATTAAAGAATATGAATCACTAACAAATAACCTTTCAAAATGGAAAGTACCAGACCTGGATGGGTTCACTGGTAAATTTTACCAAATATTAAGGAAAGATCATGAACTCCTTATTGCCAAATTCAGACTTAAATTGAAGAAAGTAGGGAAAACCACTAGACCATTCAGGTATTACCTAAATCAAATCCCTTATGATTATACAGTGGAAGTGACAAATAGATTCAAGGGACTGGATCTGATAGACAGAGTGCCTGAAGAACTATGGATGGAGGTTCGTGACACTGTACAGGAGGCAGAGATCAAGACCATCCCCAAGAAAAAGAAATGCAAAAAGGCAAAGTGGTTGTCTAAGGAGGCCTTACAAGTAGCTGAGAAAAGAAGAGAAGCAAAAGGCAAAGGAGAAAAGGGAAGATATACCCATCTGAATGCAGAGTTCCAAAGAATAGCACAGAGAGATAAGAAAGTCTTCCTCAGTGATCAGTGCAAAGAAATAGAGGAAAACAATAAAATGGGAAAGACTAGAAATCTCTTCAAGAAAATCAGAGATACTAAGTGAACATTTCATGCAAAGATGGGCACAATAAAGTACACAAATGGTATGGGCCTAGTAGAAGCAGAAGATATTAAGAAGAGGTGGCAAAAATACACAGAAAACCTATATAAAAAAGATCTTCATGACCCAGATAACCACGATGCTGTGATCACTGGACTAGAGCCAGACATCCTGGAATGTGAAGTCAATGGGCCTTAGGAAGCATCACTACAAACAAAGCTAGTGGAGGTGATGGAATTCCAGTTGAGCTATTTCAAATCCTAAAAGATGATGCTGTGAAAGTGTGGCACTCAACATGCCAGCAAATTTGGAAAACTCGGCAGTGGCCCAGGACTGGTAAAGGTCAGTTTTCATTCCAATTTCAAAGAAGGGCAATGCCAAAGAATGTTCAAACTATAGCACAATTGCACTCATCTCACACATTAGAAAAGTAATGCTCAAAATTCTCCAAGCCAGGCTTCAGCAGTATGTTTTGAACCATGAACTTCCAGATGTTCAAGCTGGATTTAGAAAAGGTAGAGGAATCAGATATCAAATTGCCAACATCCGTTGGATCATTGAAAAAGCAAGAGAGTTCCACAAAAAATCTACTTTTTCTTTATTGACTATGCCAAAGCTTTTGATTGTGTGGATCACAACAAACTGTGGAAAATTCTTCAAGAGATGGGAATACCAGATCACTTGACCTGCCTCCTGATAAATCTGTATGGAGGTCAAGAAGCAACAGTTAGAACTGGACATGGAACAACAGACTGGTTTCAAATTGGGAAAGGAGTATGTCAAGGCTGTATATTGTCACTCTGCTTATTTAACTTATATGCAGAGTACATCATGTGAAATCCCAGGCTGGATGAATCTCAAGCTGGAATCAAAATTGCCGGGAGAAATATTAATAACCTCAGATATGCAGATGACACCACACTTATGACAGAAAGTGAAGAACTAAAGAGCCTCTTGATGAAAATGAAAGAGGAGAGTGAAAAAGTTGGCTTAAAACTCAACATTCAGAAAACTAAGATCATGGCATGCAGTCCCATCACTTCGTGGCAAATAGATGGGGAAACAATGGAAACAGTGACAGACTTTATTTTCTTGGGCTCCAAAATCACTGCAGATGGTGACTGCAGCCATGAAATTAAGATGCTTGCTCCTTGGAAGAAAAGCTATGACCAACCTAAACAGCATATTAAAAAGCAGAGACATTACTTTGCCAATAAAGGTCCATCTAGTCGAAGCTATAGTTTTTTCAGTAGCCATGTATGAATGTGAGAGTTGGACCATAAAGAAAGCTGGGCGCTNTAAAGAGCCTCTTGATGAAAATGAAAGAGGAGAGTGAAAAAGTTGGCTTAAAACTCAACATTCAGAAAACTAAGATCATGGCATGCAGTCCCATCACTTCGTGGCAAATAGATGGGGAAACAATGGAAACAGTGACAGACTTTATTTTCTTGGGCTCCAAAATCACTGCAGATGGTGACTGCAGCCATGAAATTAAGATGCTTGCTCCTTGGAAGAAAAGCTATGACCAACCTAAACAGCATATTAAAAAGCAGAGACATTACTTTGCCAATAAAGGTCCATCTAGTCGAAGCTATAGTTTTTTCAGTAGCCATGTATGAATGTGAGAGTTGGACCATAAAGAAAGCTGGGCGCCGAAGAATTGATGTTTTTGAACTGTGGTGTTGGAGAAGATTCTTGAGAATCCCTTGGACTGCAAGGAGATTAAACCAGTCAATTCTAAAGGAAATCAATCCTGAATATTCATTGGAAGGACTGTTGCTGAAGCTGAAACTCAAATACTTTGGCTATCTGATGTGAAGAACTGACTCACTGGAAAAGATCCTGATGCTGGGAAAGATTGAAGGCAGGAGGAGAAGGGTTCGACAGAGGATGAGATATTTGGATGGCATCACCGACTGGATGGACATGAGTTTGAGCAAGCTCTGGGAGTTGGTGAAGGACAGGGAAGCCTGGCATGTGGCAGTCCATGGCTTCACAAAGAGTTGGACAGGACTGAGTGACTGAATTGAAATGAAGAATGATATCAGTTCTCTATAATCTCATTTGGAAAATAGAAGAGGGAATACTCCTTAACGCATTCTGTGAGGCCAACCTTACTCTAATACCAAAATCAGATAAAGATATTACAAGACAGGAAAACTGTAGACCAGTTCTTCCTTTCCAGAAAGATGCAAAATCCTCAACAAAATATTAGCAAATTGGATCCAATAACATATAAAAAGAATTATACACCACAGTCAAGTGGGATTTATTCCAGGTATGCAAAGATTTGGAAATCAGTGTAATCTATCACATCAATAACGTAAAGAAGAGAAATCACAGTGCCTTATCAGTAGATTGAAAAAAGAGCATTTGACAAAATTTAACACCCATTCATAATAAACCTGGTGGGTTCCCTCATGGCTCAGATGGTAAAGAGTCTGCCTACAATGTGGGAGACCTGGGTTCAATCCCTGGTTGGGAAGATCTCCTGAAGGAGGGCATGGCAGCTTACTCCAGTACTCTTGCCTGGAGAATACCCGTTGATGGCTACAAGTCACACGGTTGCAAAGAGTTGGACACGACTGATCGACTAAGCACAGTACATATGATAAACCAACAAACCACCACAACAACTCCTGGCAAACTAGGAATGAAGGGGAACATCCTCAACCTGATAAAGTACATTGATAAAAACCCTAAAAGCTAACATCATACTTAATGGTGAGAAACTAAAAACTTCCCAATTAAAATCAGGAATAAGGCAAAGATGTCCCCTTTCACCACCCATTTTCAACACCATCTTTTATGTCATAGCTAATGCAATAAGACAAGAAAAGAGAATAAAACAGTATAGATTGGGAAGGAAAAAAAATCTTCTTTGGTGAGATGTCTGTTCAGATCTTTTGCCCATTTTGTAGACTGCATGATTGTTTATGCAGAAAATCCCAAAGAACTGACAAGGTTTCAGGATACAAGATTAATATGCAAAAGTCAATTGCTATCTTATAAACCAACAGTGAACAACTGGAATTTGAAATTAAAAACACAACACTGCTTAACATTAGCACTAGAAAAAAGAGAAAGAAATGCTTAGGAATAAATCTAACTATAAATTTTATTCACTAAGTATAAATTTATTTATTCAAATAAAATACTTTGCTATATGAAGAAAACTATAAAATGTTGATGAAAGACATCAAAGTAGTTTAAATGAAGAGATATTTCATGTTTATTTGAAATTCCTTAATGACATGTGATATTTAACATCTTTTCAAATGCTTATTTTACATCTGTATATCTTTTTTAAAAAATATTTATTTATTTGGCTGTACCAGGTCTTAATGCAGCATGCGGGATCTAGTTTCTTGACCAAGGATTGAACCCAGATCCCCTACATTGGGAGCCCAGAGTCTCCGTCACTAGACCACCAGGGAAGTCCATGCATGTCTTCTTTGGTGAGGTGTCTCTTCAGATCTTTTCCCCAGTTTTAAGTTGGGATGTTTGTTCTCTTACTGACTCATTTATTATTTTACACTGATTTACAGTGTTATTTACTTTCTGCTGTACAGCAAAGTGATTCAGTTATAGATATATACAGTCTTTTCAAATATTCCTTTCCATTATGGTTTATTATAGGATGTCANCCAGGGAAGTCCATGCATGTCTTCTTTGGTGAGGTGTCTCTTCAGATCTTTTCCCCAGTTTTAAGTTGGGATGTTTGTTCTCTTACTGACTCATTTATTATTTTACACTGATTTACAGTGTTATTTACTTTCTGCTGTACAGCAAAGTGATTCAGTTATAGATATATACAGTCTTTTCAAATATTCCTTTCCATTATGGTTTATTATAGGATGTCAGATATGGTTTCCTGTGCTATAAGGTAGGACCTTGTTGTTTATATATTCTATATGTAATAGCTTACATCTGCTAACTCCAACCTTCCACTCCACCCCTCCTCCGACCCCCCTCCCTTGGTAACCACAAGTCTGTTCTCTATATCCACCAAGACTCATTTATTTTGGATACGTGCTTTCAGCATCTTTATTTCTAATTGCTTATAGCATCTGTATTCGTAATTGTCATAAACTGGAAGCAACCAAGATATCCTTTAAAAGGTAAATGAATAAACAAATTATAGAACATCTATACTATAAAATATTAGTGATTAAAAATAAATGAGTTATTAAATCATGAAAAGACATGAAGGAATCTTAAGTGCATATTGCTTAGAGAAAAAACCTAGTCTGAGAAGGTTATGTACTGTGTGATTTCAACTGTATGAAATTTTGGAAAAAGTAAAGATTATACGGACAGTAAAAGGTCAGTGCTTGCCAGGGGCCCAGGGGCTTGAGGAGAATAGGGGATTTTAGGGCAGTGAAGTTATTCTGTATGATACTATAATGGTGGAGACCTGTCACCACACATTTGTCAAAACCAAACAATGTACAACACAAAAGGTGAGTCTTAATGTAAACTATGGACTTAGTTAACAATAACACATCAGTATTGGCAATGGTAACAAATGTATTGCACTGATACAAAATGTGAATAACAGGAGAAACTGTGTGTTGGCTGTGGTGGGATATATGGGAACTCTCTGTATTATCTGATCAATTTCCTGTAAACCTAAACCTGTTAGAAAAAAACAAGGCATTAAAAAAACATGAAAACACATTAGTTCTTTGGAAAATGCCATCCATATCATCGTCATCACCACCCCCCTTGATTTTTGTGTCCTATGGACCTTTAGTATTTCCCATGAGTAAGAGAAATTCTGTGTGTTACATTTTGCTTTTCTCTTCCCAGGCTTCACTACTTTCAGTTCCCAAAAGCTGACAAGCCATTATTAAGAAATCAAAGCAAGCAGGAAGTTTTAAATGACTTCACAAAATTGCATGAGCCTCTACCACGTTAGGCAAGGAAAGAGCTTCCTAGTTCTCCCCTATAAAATCACTTGTTCCCTTTACTTGGAAAATTGCTAAATGCTCCTATCAGACAGAAGTCCTTCTGCTGATGCAGACGGATTATATAAGCTCCATCTTGTTGAGCTGTCCTACCATGAGATAAACTGTTATTATTATCATCATCATCTAACATATTTTGAGAACTTCCTGTGAACTGGGCCCTGTTGAAGCATGTTGTGTGCATTCTTTCATTTAATTTCTGCATGACAGCCCTATACAAGGGTCCTATTATTATCTCCAATTTAGAGATGAAGAAGCTGAGACTCAAAAGGTGAAGAGGAACTGATTCAAATGTATTCTTTTTAANGACTGAAAGCTTTTCTTCTAAAATCAAGAACAAGATGCCTCCTTTTACCACTTCTATTCAGCAAACTACTGGAAGCCTTAGCTAGAACAAATAAACAAGAAAAAGGAATAAAGGTATCCAAATTGGAAAGGAAGAAGTAAAATGATCTCTGTTCAGAAACTACATGATCTTTTATGTACTAAATCCTAAAGCGTCCATGAAAAAACAACCCTGTTAGAACTAATAAACAAAATTCAGTAGCAAAGGGGTAGGATACAAAATCAACACACAAACACTGGTTGTATTTCTATATAGTCACAATGAACAATCTGAAAAGGAAGTCAAAAAAATAATTTCAGAGACTTCCCTGGCGGTCCGGTGTTAAGATGCTGCAATTCCACTGCAGAGGGCACAAGTTTGATCACTGGTCAGGGACTAAGATCCCACCTGCGGCACAGCGCAGCCAAAAATTTTTTAAAAGTTAAATTAAAAGAGGAAATAATTTCATTTAAAATAGCATCAAAAAGTATAATACTTTAGAATAAATTTAACCAAGGTGGTAAAAGATGTATACACTGAAAACTATAAAGTGTTGCTGGCAGAGATTAAAGAAGAGACAAATAAATGGAGAGACACCTTGTATTCATGGATTGAAAGACTTATATTGTTTAAGATGCCATTATTACCCAGAAGGATCTACAGAGTCGATGCAATCCTTATCAAAACCCCAATAGCAATTTTTGTAGAAACAGAAAAATCCATCCTAAAATTTATACGGAATCTCAATGGAACTGAATAGCCAAAACGATCGTGAAAAAGAAAAAGTTGGAGGTCTCACACTTAACTGATTTCAAAACTTACTTTTGATAGGTGCAAAGGTAATCTAATTGAAACAGTATGATACTGACATAAGGTTAGGCATATAGACCAATGGAACAGGGTAGACAGCACAGAAATCAACCTTTGCATGTATGGTCAAATGATTTTCCACAAGGCCGCTAAGATCATCCAGTGGGTGAAAGAACAGTATTTTCAACAAATGATGCTGGGAAAAACTGCAAAGGAATTACGTTAGACTCTTACCTTACACTGTATACAAAAAGTAACTCAAAGAGGATCAAAGACTTATTGCTGTGCTTGCTCAGTCCTGTCCGAGTCTCTGTAACCTCATGGACTCTAGCTCACCAGGCTCCTCTGTCCATGGGATTTTTCCAGGCAAGAATACTGGAGTCAGTTGCCATTTCCTCCTCCAGGGGATCTTCCCAACTCAGGGATTGAACCCGTGTCTCCTGCACTGCAGGAGGATTCTTTACCACTGAGCCACTGGGGAAGTCTGGCTCAAAGACTTAAACATAGCTTAAAACTGTAAAACTTTTAGAGGAAAACATAGGAGGAAAGCTTTATGACATTGGATTTGGTAATGCTTTTTTGGATATGGTACCAAAAGCATAGGCAACAAAAATAAAATAGNGGAGGATTCTTTACCACTGAGCCACTGGGGAAGTCTGGCTCAAAGACTTAAACATAGCTTAAAACTGTAAAACTTTTAGAGGAAAACATAGGAGGAAAGCTTTATGACATTGGATTTGGTAATGCTTTTTTGGATATGGTACCAAAAGCATAGGCAACAAAAATAAAATAGATAAATTCAACTACATAAAAATTTAAAACTTCTATGAATCAAAGGACACAATTAACAGGGTGAAAGGCATCTACAGAATGGGAGAAAATACTTGCAAATCATGTAACTGAAAAAGGGTTAATATCAAGAATGTTAGTGGTAAAGAATCTGCTGTAAAAGACACGGGCTGATCCCTGGGTCGGGAAGATCCCCTGGAGGAGGGCGTGGCAACCCACTCCAGTATTCCTGCCTGGAGAATCCCATGGACAGAAGAGCCTGGTGGGCTACACTCCATGGGGTTGCAAAGACTTGGACTCAACTGAAGAGACTTAGCACGCACACACATCAAGAATATACAGGGACCTCCCTGGTGGTCTAGTGGTTAAGAATCTATTTTCCAGTGCAGGGGACATGGATTTGATCCCTGGTCAGGGAACTAAGATCCTACGTGCTATGGGGTAACTAAGCTTGTGTGCTGTAACTACTGAGCCCAAGCACCACAACCAGAGAGAAGGCCAGGCACCACACTGAAGAGCTTGTGTGCTGCAACAAAAGATCCCACGTGCTACAACTAAGGCCTGACACAGCCAAGTAAATACATAAATATTTTTAAAAGAATATATAGAGAACTCCTATAACTCAAAAAAAAAAAAAACACCCCAAATAACCTGATCGAATATGGCAAAGAACTGGAGTAGACATTTCTCTAAAGAAGATACACAAATGGCCAACAAACAGAAGAGATGGTCAACATTACTAATCATTACGGTAATGCAAATCAAAACCACGAGATATCACCTCATACCACTTGGATGGCTCCTATCAAAACAAGCGAACAGAAAATGAGATGTGTTGGCAAGGATGTGGAGGAAGTGGAACACTTAGGCACTGCTGAGAATGTAAAATGGTGCAGCTGATGTGAAAGATAGTATGGTGGCTTCTCGAAAATTTTAGTATAAAATTATCATATGATCCCGCGAGTCCACTTCTGGGCATATACCCAAAAGAACTGAAATCAGGAACTTGAAAAGCTATCTGTACACTCGTGTTTATGGCAGCATGATTCACAGTTGGGCTTCCCTGGTGGCTCAGACAGTAAAGAATCTGCCTGCGATGCGGGAGACCCGGGTTCAGTCCCTGGGTTGGGAAGATCCCCTGGAGATACCCACTCCGGTATTCTGACCTGGAGAATCCCATGGAGAGAGGTTATAGTTCATGGGGTCGCAAAGAGTTGGACACGACTGAATGACTAACACTAACTATTCACAGTTGCCAAAAGGTGGAAGCACCCCATGTGCCCATCGACTGATGACTGCATAAGCAAAATGTGATCCATCCATGCAGTGGAATATTATTCAGCCTTAAGAGCTGGGCTCAAGTTCAGCTCTCCCATTTGCTAGCAGGGTGACCCTGGGCAAGTGATACCTCAGTTTCCTCATCTATAAATGAGGGTAACATTAGGCCAGTCTTATAAGTTATTGGTGACATAATATATATAAAAGCATGTATATGTTTTTAGAAGAAAACATAGAGCGAATGCAAAGTGTTCTCTATTGGGAGCAGGAGGATGTGCTCTGGAGTCGGGAAGCCTGGAGTTCAAGCCCCACCGCTGCTGCTCTCCAGCTGGGCAGCCCAGGGCATGGGTCTTTGCTTCTCAGCTGCTGCTCCTTGAGCTTTAAAAGTGAGTTTCATAAGCTAGGCCTCACAGAGTTGACAAGAGGTACTGCTTGATGAAGTGTTCAAAGTAGTAGGAAAACATTTTTGAAATTAACGTGTGTGTGTGTTTGATCTATCTTTTTAACAGGTTCTTGGCTGTCCTGTCTGTCCCCTTACCCCAGCCACCACCACCCCCCCCCACTGCCTCCGAAAGCGATGGAGTGCAGAAATAGTAGGAAAACAGGGTTTTCAAAAGAATAAGGATATGAGGAAACGGCCAGGGGCTGGTGGGACGGCGAGTCTGGGAGTGGAATGAAACAGGAAGCTTCTCTGCTTCCCCATCAGCTGGATCCTCCCTCCTGGTCTCCCTGGGAGAGCCTTGGGGACAAGCAAGGCTCCGCAGAGGCTGGTACCAGTGCCCCAGCTTCTCTCTGTGACCTCAGGCAGGATCCTCAGCCAATCTGTGCCCCAGTGACCTCACTGGGGCAGACTACAGCCCTTACCTCCTAAGGATGGAATGAGTTATACACTCTAAAGTGCACAGAGCAGGGCCTGGCATGAAGCAAGCCCTCGGTAACCATCAGCTGTCTCTGTTATTAACGCCCCTGACCCAGCAACAGCTTCCTGGCTCCCTCAGCTCTCTGCTTCCAGGTCTCCACGCCAGGCTCCTCTCCCCTCAGATGCTCCCCGGGATTCTAGAGTTGTATCTGTTTCCTCCTCAGTCTGTTTCTATGGGCTGGGGCTGCTGCACCACCCCTTGGACTCTTGGATGCGTATTTCCAACGCCTGGTTCCTCTCCAGGTTCCAGACTGCCCGGTGGCTTCCTGAGTCCTGAGGTGCTCATTCAGCAATCCTGCCCCCTCCAATCTTGATAATCATATTATCACCCTCCAGCTCATCCAGCCATGTTTCTCCATGGCCCCTGTTGTTGACCCACTGCTTCTCCCAAAAAACTGTCAAACCAGCCCCATAGCAATGGTCCAGGCAGGAGGGAGTATTAATGTGGTGGGCAGAATAGTCTCTCAAAGATGTTGTTCAGTCACTAAGTCGTGTCTGATTCTTTGTGCCTCCATGGACTGCAGCACACCAGGCTCCTCTGTCCTCCACTATCTCCCAGAGTTTGCTCAAATCCACGTCCACTGAGTCAGTGATGCTATCTAACCATCTCTTCCTCTGCCGTCCTCTTCTCCTTTTGCCTTCAGTATTTCCCAGCATCAGGGTCTTTTCCAGTGAGTCAGTTCTTCAAATCAGATGGACAGTGCACTGGAGCTTCAGCTTCAGCACCAGTGCTTCCAATGAATATTCAGGATTAATTTCCGTTTGGATTGACTGTTTTGATCTCCTTGCAGTCCAAGGGACTCTCAAGAGTCTTCTCAGTCCACAGTTCGAAAGCATCAGTTCTTCGGTGCTCAGCCTCTTTATGGTCCAACACTCACATCCATACATGACTATTGGAAAAACCATAGCTTTAACTCAAAATGCCCACGCCCTGATCTCTGAAAATATAATCCATTATGTGGCAAAAGGGATCATGCAGATGTAATCAGTGATCTTAAGCTGTCCTAGGTTATCCAAGAGGGAGCAGAGAACATACTCTGGCTAGTCTGGAAAGAAGAGATGGGGTTCTTGCTGGGCCTTCACCTAACAGCCCCAATGCGCCGCTTCTGGGAAAGGAACTAGTAGTGAAGAATCCACCTGCCAATGCAGGAGACACAAGGGATGCAGGTTCGATCCCTGGGTCAGGAAGATCCCCTGCAGCAGGAAATGGCAACCCACCCCATTATTCTTGCCTAAAAAATCCCATGGACAGAGGAGCCTGGCAGGCTACACTCCACGGGGTTGCTAAGAGTGGGACACAGAGTGAGCTGCTGCTGCTGCTGCTGCTAAGTTGCTTCGGTCGTGTCCGACTCTGTGCAGCCCCGTAGATGGCAGCCCAACAGGCTCTCCCATCCCTGGGATTCTCCAGGCAAGAACACTGGAGTGGGTTGCCCTTTCCTTCATGCCCTGCATGAAAGTGAAAAGTGAAAGTGAACCACGCACACACATTTCCTCCTTACCCAGATCCCCACTAGATGGCGCCATCTCAGTCTGTGGTGTGAATGAGGAGCACTAGCCTATACCAGGGACGGTGGAGCCCGAAGGGCTGCCGTCTGTGGGGTCGCACAGAGTCGGACACGACTGAGGCGACTTAGCAGCAGCAGCAGCAGCACACTATACCTATCATGTTTCACTGACAACCCCACCCTGGATTTCACAGGGTGCAATCTCCCTAGCTTAGCCAGTTACCTTGTCACCACAGTTAACCTTCAGGGAGTTTCTAATATTTAGATATTAGATGTTCCCAAAGCTAAATTTACATGCAAAAAGCTTCTTTTTTAGAAGCTTGAGTCAGCCCAGTCTGAAACCCAGCCCCACCTCCCCGGGCTAGCTATGTGATTTGGGCAAGTCCCTTAACTTTCCTGAGTTCCACTTCCACGTCTTTAATGAGGATGATAATGATAAGGGCAGTTCTTACCTGCACAGGATTTGTTTTGAAGATATAATTTTATAAGTATATATAGAACATACATAAAGTCATGAGAGAGATGATAAGCAGTCCATAAATACATGCTACAGCTTTTGTGTATTCTATATGCTATTCAAAAGATTATGATTTTTCTTTCACCTCATATCAATCAGAATGGTTGCTATAAGCAACAACAACAGGAAATAACCAGTGTTGGTGAGGATGGTGGGAAGGTAAAACCCCTGTGCACTGTTGGTGAGGATATAAATTAGTGCAGCTGCTATGGAAAACAGCATGGTAGTTCCTCAAACAACTATAAAATTATCATGTGATCCAGCAAGTCTACTTTTGGGTATATATCCCAAAGAACTGAAAGTAGAGGCGTGAAGAGATTTTTATACACCCACGTTCATAGCATTGTTTGCAATAGCGAAAAGGTAAAAACAACCCAAGTGTCCACTGGTAGATGAATGAATAAACAAAATGTGGCAAATCCATACAATGAAATATTATTCAGCTTTAAAAAGGAAGAAAATTTGGATACATGCGACAGCATGGATGAACCTTGAGGTCACTGTTGCTGTTTTTCAGTTGCCAAGTTCTATCTCTTTACGACCCCATGGAAGGCAGCATGCCAGGCTTCCCTCTCCTTCACTCAATGAGATGAGCCAGTCATGAAAAGACAAATACCATATGGTTGT
The DNA here is from genome assembly GCA_006410615.1 of Neotragus moschatus. Taxonomy (NCBI): domain Eukaryota; kingdom Metazoa; phylum Chordata; class Mammalia; order Artiodactyla; family Bovidae; genus Neotragus; species Neotragus moschatus. The sequence goes on from SJYA01002443.1 coordinate 3,749,624, forward strand.
ACTTCTGTGAGCCACCCAGAGTGGTCAAGTGCATAGAGACAGAAAGCAGAATGGTGGTTTCTGGGGCTGGGAGGTGGGGGGATGGGGAGTGGTTTCATGGGGACCGGGTTTCAGTTCTGCAAGATGAAATACGTTCTGGCGATGCATGGGGGTGACAGGTTGCACAACAACGCAGACATATGTAATGCCACTGAACTGTACACTTTAAAAAAGTAGTTAGGGTGGCAGATTTTATGTTATGTGCATTTTATCACAATAAAATGATGAGAGTATGATCTAGTCCTTTCCCCTGAACTTTTTCCTCTTGGAAGCCTTCCACCTCCAAGTGAAAAAGCAGCCCCATCAACCGCTGTGGTGGGAACTGACCGATGAAATCAGCTGCCAGTTCTCAAACAGGGGACAAAAAAATTCCCCGAGGACTGGTGAGATCAGACAGGTGAACCCCCAGAGTCAGGAGCACTTGGGCAGGAGTCAGGGGTAGGACGAGTGGAGGGGGGAATGGGGTGGGATAGGAGTGCAGTCCAGGCAGGATGACACGGCGGGTGGGGGTACAGACGGGGAGTCGGCAAGTGCACCCTCCTCAGCTCTGCTTCATTCCACGGATTTCCCCACAGTCCTCTTGTCACCTTACATCCCAAAGTGCAGGTGTTCACTCAGAATAAGAGAGTGTGAGCAAAGATGACACGGGTACCACACTTCACCCTGCAGATCACCGAAGATCCAGTGGGTGGGCAACACCCTGTGCTGGGGAGGGAGTTGGGGAGGGACGCCCACTGCTGGCAGGACACCGCATCTGGGAGCCTCTGGTGGGCAATGTGGCCACACTCGCCTGAGTCACAGCCGTACGTGTCCCTGGACACAGCAGACGCACCTTCCCATCCGTGAAGTGCAGATAAACAGACAATTCCAGTAATCTTGTTTGAGAGTAATAAACAAGATGATGATGTCAGAAATCTTTATACACACATAAATTTACATCTCTTTCAGAGGAAAAAATGCTTGGGTAAATTTGCTTGTTGTTATTGTTCAGTTGCTCAGTCATGTCTGACTCTTTGCGACCACATGGAGTATAGCACACCAGGCCTCTCTGTCTTTCACTATCTCCCAGAGCTTGCCCAAACTCATGTCCATCGAGTCAGTGATGCCATCCAATCATCTTATCCCCTGTCATCTCCTTCTCCTCCTGCCTTCAATCTTTCCCAGCATCAGGGTCTTTTCCAATGAGTCGGCTTTTCCCATCAGGTGGCCAAAGTATTGAAGCTTCAGCTTCAGCATCAGTCCTTCCAATGAATATTCAGGACTGATTTCCTATAGGATTAACTGGTTTGATTTCTTTGCAGTCCAAATGACTCTCAAGAGTCTTCTCCAATACCACATTTCAAAAACATCAATTCTTCAGCACTCAGCCCCCTTTATGATCCAACTCTCACATCCACACATAGCTACTGGAAAAACCATAGCTTTGACTAGAGGGACCTTTGTTGGCAAAGTAATGTCTCTGCTTTTTTAATACGCTGTCTAGCTTTTCTTCCGAGGAGCAAGTTTCTTTTAATTTCATGACTGCAGTCACCATCTGCAGTGATTCTGGAGCCCAAGAAAATAGTCTTTCACTGTTTCCATTGTTTCCCCATCTATCTGTCATGAAGTGATGGGACCTGATGACATGATCTTCGTTTTTTGAATGTTGGGTTTTAAGCCAGCTTTTTCACTCTCCTTTTCACCTTCATCAGGAGGCTTTTTAGTTCTGTTTCACTCTCTGCCATGAGGGTAGTGTCATCTGCATATCTGAGGTTATTGATATTTCTCCCGGCAATCTTGATTTCATCTTGTGCTTCATCCAGCCCGGCATTTTGCATGATGTACTCTGCATATAAGTTAAATAAGCAGGGTGACAATATACAGCCTTGACGTACTCCTTTCTCAATTTGGGACCAGTCCACTGTTCCATGTCTGGTTCTAACTGCTTCTTGACGGGCATACAGGTTTCTCAGGAGGCAGGTCAGGTGGTCTGGTGTTCCCATCTTTTTAAGAATTTTCCAGTGTGTTGTGATCCACACAAAGGCTTTAACATAGTCAATGAAGCAGAAGTAGATGTTTTTCTGGAATTGTCTTGTAAGAAAATAAAAAAATAAAAAAGAGGATGATGTTGACTCTGGTTCTTTTCTAAGAGGCAGCCCAGAACCAGCAGGTGCCAGGGTCAGAGACAAGAGTCACCTGGTTGTACAGATTCTGGTTGGAGTGAGAGCGAGCCTAGGATCCCATCTGAGAAGTGCTGACACAGGCTGGACAGACTGCCCCATCCATGAGAAGGAGCAGTCCCAGGACTCTGGTCACTGAGGGTTAGAGGTGCGAGCATCAGCATTTCATCCCCTGGCATTTCTGTCCTCTCTCCTTCTCTTCCGTCTCCACCCTCCCAGCCACAGTTCTGAAGTGACTTGGGCTGTCCTACAGTTCAGTCTTCTAGGGGATCCCGGAACCTCCCCAGGATGGGACTGGGGGTGTCCCTTAAACGGGGAGTCCTTACACGGTCAGCCCTTCACTGTTTAACCTTCGCTTCTCTCTTCCTCAAAACAAACGTTATTGAAATAATACACATGAACACACACACACACACACACACACACACACACACACATACACACACACACACAAACACACACACAAGCAGGAGCTCCCAGAACATCAGAAGGGAAGAAGCACCGATCAAGAAGGGACAGGAAGGGAACACTGGTGGTTCTCAAAGTGTGGTCCTGGAACCAATTCCAGGGGACCCCACTCTGACCTGAACCTTGGGAGCATATAAATATGAAGATTCCTGGGCCTTGCCCCAAGCCCACTGGGATCAGAATGTCTAGGAGCCCATGTTTAACAAGCACTCTTATATAGAGTGTTTATACACTCTTACGCAAAATGGTGGCTCAGATGGTAAAGAATCTGTTTGCAATGCAGGAGACCCAGGTTTGATTTCTGGGTCAGGAAGATCCCCTGGACAGGGAAATGGCAACCCACTCCAGTATTCCTGCCTAGTGAATTTCATGGACAGAGGAGCCTGGCAGGCTACAGTCCATGGGGTTGCAAAGAGTCAGACACAACTGAACAACTAACAGTCTCGCTTTATACCAATGGAAAATCCAACCGCTGGCTTGTGGTATTTCTTTATTCTGGAAGAAACAAGCCCCTTTCTCAGCAGACTATAGATAATAGCCACATCCAACTCTAAAAATAATTATAGTTCACAAGGCACATCAAATTATATAAATTATAATTTGAGAGGTTTAACTCTGAAATGAGCAAGGCTGAGGCTTCGGAGTGTGTAAAATGGGAGGAAGGGAGACTGCACATGGCAGCCAGGATGGGCACTGGCAGGTCTCTTCCTCGTGTGTGCTAAGTCGCTTCAGTCACGTCCAACTGTTTGTTACCATATGGACCGTAGCCTGCCAGACTCCTCTGTCCATGGATTCTCTAGGCAAGAATACTGGAGTGGGTTGTCATTTCCTCCTCCAGGGGATCTTCCCGACTCAGGGATCGAACTCACGTCTCTTATGTCTCCTGTGTTGGCACGTGGATTCTTTACCGCTAGCAACACCCAGGAAGCCCACTCCCCCTTGCTTACAGTCCTTCAACTCTTCTTCCACTGCTTTTCANTCTGTCCATGGATTCTCTAGGCAAGAATACTGGAGTGGGTTGTCATTTCCTCCTCCAGGGGATCTTCCCGACTCAGGGATCGAACTCACGTCTCTTATGTCTCCTGTGTTGGCACGTGGGTTCTTTACCGCTAGTAACACCCAGGAAGCCCACTCCCCCTTGCTTACAGTCCTTCAACTCTTCTTCCACTGCTTTTCAGATAAAGGTCAAAATCCTTAGTGTGACGTGAAGGAGGCCTACTTGTCACTAAGCCCTCCTTTCCCATCTGACTCCTGGACATCCTGGTTTTCTCTCAGTCCCTTGGGTCTACCCCAAGACCTTTGCATATGCTGTTCCCTTCTCCCTTTGTCAAATCCTCTTTGTTCTCCATATTCCTTTGCTTTAGAGCCCCAGTTTTGGAATGGAATTAGTCACACCTTTGTGGGATCATCTGACTTATGTCCCTCTCTCTTGGCAGCTTAGGGACCACGTCCAGTCCCACCATCACTGTATCCCTAGGCTTGCCTTGGTGCTGTGGCTCCAGGTAAATATTGTGGAATGAATGAATGATAACAGTTCTTACTGTTGACTACGAACAGTTCTCACTAGCCTGGCAATAAACAGGTTTCCTGGGCTTCCCTAGTGGTTTTGTGGTTAAGAATCTGTCTGCCAATACAGGGGACATGGGATTGATCCCTGGTCTGGGAAGATTCCACAGGCTTTGGAGCGACTAAGCCTGTGTGCCACAACTTCTGAACCTGTGCTCTAGACCTATGCTCGGCAACAAGAGAAGCCACTGCGACAAGAAGCCTGTGCACCTCAACGAAGAGTAGCCTCCACTCGCTGAAACTCGAGAAAACTCGTGCACAGCAACCAGGACCTAGCACAGCCAAAAATAAATGACCAAAGAGATAAACAGCCTTCCTATTGCCTTCAGGGAATTAAATGTCTTGCAGGATACAGGGAAAAAATCTGGACAGTAAGACCCTGCAGATACCAATATTGATTTTTCCCTGAACCAAGTGATTACAAGTGACTTTTATTTTTTTCCTTATACTTTGCTTCGTCCCAATTTTTAAAAACAAGAAGCATGGAACTACTTCCCATTATTGGAAAAAGTAAACGATGTCAAACTATTATAAAACAAATACTCCAAACAATATTTCAGCCTTGCTGATAAATAGAACTCTTTAGAAGTGTGACTGCCTATTTTTTAGGATTGATCCAGATAAATAAAACAATCTTTTTTATTTGCTAGATGTAACCTCTGGGTAATTTGAAGAATGACTTTTTATTAGTACGTATCCCTGAATCTTGACTTCCCTTGTGGCTCAGCTGGTAAAGAATCCGCCTGCAATGTGGGAGACTTGCGTTTGATCTCTAGTTGGGAACATAGCCTGGAGAAGGGAATGGCTACCCAGCCCAGTTCTGGCCTGGCAAATTCCATGGACTGTATAGTCCATGGGGTCACAAAGAGATGGACACGACTGAATGACTTTCACTTCCACATCCCTGAATCTTATTTAGTAGAATGACTTCTAGTGGCATTAATAACATAAACTATAAACTGACTGCTGAATGATTCATCAGGATGGCTCACAGCTGATCAAAGGTGATCCTTCTGGAACTTCCCTGATGGCACAGGGGACAAGAATCTGCTTGCCAATGCAGGGGACATGGGTGTGATCTCTGGTCTTGGAAGATCCCACATGCTGGGGAGCAACTGATCCTGTGGGCCACAGCTACTGAGCCCTCACACTCGAGCCCACAAGCTGCAACTACTGAGGCCCATGTGCCCGGAGCCCATGCTCTGCAACAAGAGAAGCCTCTGCTATGAGAAGCCTGTGCACCACAACAGAGGGTAGACCTCACTCGCCACAGCTAGAGAAATGAAGGCCCAGGACAGCCAAAAATAAACAAACAAATGCATAAAAACTAATTTTTCAAAAAAATGGGTGATCCTTCCGAACAGAAAGGCCCAATGAAGTCAGCAGAGGGGCAATGTTTACCTTGTCATGTTTTCTAAAANGGTGAGAGGGAGCCAGGGAAAGAGCTGGAACAGGGGAAAGGGAGAAAAAGAGAGGGAGCAGGAAAAGCAGCAAGCAGTTAAGCTGTTGAGTAGGGTGACAGATGGAAGAGCAAAGAGCCACTGGAGGCTCCACAGCCCATTCATAACCTGGCCTTCTGGGCTAAGGAAGTGTAGGTCTATACAAACACACACACACTCACAGACTCACAGAAATACATTCATACGCAAAACTACAGCTAGTAACTGAGGCCCTCTGCGCCTGTGCTAACCCCCTGCTTCTGGCAGAAAATGAGAAAACACCCACTTGTTTTTTTGTGGTTTTTTTTTTTTTTT